>CAXDIG010000146.1:51200-154373 GCA_963989225.1 Dromius quadrimaculatus
TCAGAATTACCACATTCTCAGCGGTTCAAAAGTATCGCAAATCACATAAATCTATCCAATACAACATAATACGCATTAATCCGTCCTCAAATGCACAAAATTTTGCGTTTCCAGCGAGTTATCAGCGTTTTTTCTGAGTCTCTTTGAGAAATTATTGATTCTGTAAATCTGTTCAGAAGTAAGATTTTGCTTCATAAATGCGTTACATGGCAGAATGTAGCACCAAATACATCATATATTGTGTTTTTAGAGTGCTATTGGCAGTTTTACAAACTTTGAAATAAGTCGGAATCACGCTTTTCCTTGCAGATTCTACCGATCAAAAAGTTCATATTCCTATTCAGGACCTCATGATATGTATAAATCCATCAACAATAACATCATATCTCGTGTTTTCAGGGCGCTATCTGCAGTTATATGAAGTTTGAAATAAGTCAAAATTACCACATTCTCAGCGGTTTCAAAGTATCGCGAATCACATAAATCTATCCAATACAACATAAAACGCATGAATCCGTCCTCAAATGCACAAAATTTTGCGTTCCCAGCGAGTTATTAGCGTTTTTTCTGAGTCTAGTTGAGGAATTTTGGATTCTGTAAATCTGCTCAGAAGCAAGATTTTGCTCCAGAAATGCGTTATATGGCAGAATCTAGCACCAATCACATCATATTTCGTGTTTTTAGAGTGCTATTCGCAGTTTTACAAACTTTGGAATAAGTCGGAATCACGCTTTTCCGGGCAGATTTTCACAATCAAAAAGTTCATATTCCAATTCAGGACCTCATAATATGTATGATTCCATCAACAAAAACATCATATCTCGTGTTTTCGGAGCGCTATCTGCAGTTATATGAACTTTGAAATAAATCAAAATTACCACATTCTCTGCGGTTTCAAAGTATCGTAAATCACATAAATCTATCCAATACAACATGATACGCATGAATCTGTCCTCAAATGGGGAAAATTCCGCGTTCCCAGCGAGATATCAGCGTTTTTTCTGAGTCTAGTTGAGAAATTTTTGATTCTGTAAATCTGCTCAGAAGCAAGATTTTACATCAGAAATGCGTTATATGACAGAATCTAGCACCAAATACATCATATTTCGTGTTTTTAGAGTGCTATTCGCAGTTATACAAACTTTGGAGTAAGTCGAAATCACGCTTTTCCGCGCAGATTTTCACAATCAAAAAGTTCATATTCCTATTCAGGACCTCATAATATGTATGAATCCATCAACGAAAACATCATTTCTTGTGTTTTCAGAGCGCTTTCTGCAGTTATATGAAGTTTGAAATAAGTCAAAATTATCACACTCTCAGCTGTTTCAAAGTATCGCAAATCACATAAATCTATCCAATACAACATAATACGCATGAATCCGTCCTCAAATGCACGAAATTTTGCGTTCCCAGCGAGTTATTAGCGTTTTTTCTGAGTCTCGTTGAGAAATTTTTGATCCTGTAAATCTGCTCAGAAGCAAGATCTTGCATCAGAAATGCGTTTATACGGCAGAATCTAGCACCAAATACATCATATTTCGTGTTTTTAGAGTGCTATTGGCAGTTTTACAAACTTTGGAATAAGTCAAAATCACACTTTTCCGGGCAGATTTCACCAATCAAAAAGTTCATATTTCTATTAAGGACCTCATAATATGTATGAATCCATCAACAAAAACATCATATCTTGAGTTTTCAGAGCGCTATCTGCAGTTATATGAAGTTTGAAATAAGTCAGAATTACCACATTCTCAGCGGTTTCAAAGTATCGCAAATAACATAAATCTCTCCAATACAACATGATACGCATGTATATGTCCTCAAATGCACAAAATTTTGCGTTTCCAGCGAGTTATCAGCGTTTTTCCTGATTATCGTTGAGAAATTTTTGATTCTGTAAATCTGCTCAGAAGCAAGAGTTTGCTTCAGAAATGCGTTATATGGCAGAATCTAGCACCAAATACATTATATTTCGTGTTTTTAGAGTGCTATTGGCAGTTTTACAAACTTTGGAATAAGTCGAAATCACGCTTTTCCGCGCAGATTTTCACAATCAAAAAGTTCATATTCCGATTCAGGACCTCATAATATGTATGAATCCATCAACAAAAACATCATATCTCGTGTTTTCAGAGCGCTATCTGCAGTTATATGAAGTTTGAAATGAGTCAAAATTACCACACTCTCAGCGGTTCCAAAGTATCGCAAATCACATAAATCTATCCAATACAACATAATACGCATGAAATCGTCCTCAAATGCACAAAATTCTGCGTTTCCAGCTAGTTATCACCGTTTTTTCTAAGCTCGTTGAGAAATTTTCGATTCTGTAAATCTGCTCAGAAGCATGATTTTGCTCCAGAAATGCGTTATATGGCAGAATCTAGCACCAAATACATCATATTTCGTGTTTTTAGAGTGCTATTCGCAGTTTTACTTTGGAATAAGTCGAAATCGCGCATCTCCGCGCAGATTTTCACAATCAAAAAAATCGGTTGTCTGTAAAGTCGGTTTACTGACGATGGTTCAACGTGACAACGTCATGAGAAAATAGCGATAGAGTGGTTGCATTTTTGAAAAAAAAATTTCAATTTATTGGTTTGATAGATATTTTGGATGGATATAGAGAAGGAGGTAAATGGAAATCAGGAATTGAATTGATTAAGTTACATTTATTTGTACGCATAAATACAGTTTTTGTCAATTTTCTTATCCCTCCATTTTGTATCAACATTATTTCTCTCAGCAAGTAAACTGAATGAAAGTTGTTCAATTAGTTACTCAATTATTCTCGCAAATTTAATCGTACCTTGTTGTGAAAAAGTGATAATCTTGAATAATTTATTTTAAGAATAAACTGTGATTGAGTTATTGTTCATAAATCCCAAATTCAAAATTTCAAATCTAGTAACATCATTGAAGTTTTTGTAACTCTAGCTTTTGAAAAGCCCGCCTCAATGTATTTGATATGGGAGAAAATTGTTCCCTTTGACGGCTGGCTGATCCAATCTGTCATTACAGACACGTTGTTATGATATGTGGAAGATTTAACATTTATGTTCTAATTTTTTGGAATCATAGCTACGCTTGATAATTATTTTGATCGAATAGTGAAGCTATTGATTTTTTACTCATCGTGAAATAGTTCTGGGTAAGAGTGACTAACAGGTCACTATGACATTTCGCACAATTTTAAAGAGATGGCAATACTGGCATCACTGCAGTAAAATCAATTCTGTCAGTGGCACTAAAACAGTGTTCATGTGTTACAATGGTTGTAGGTTAGCTCGCTACGCTTGCGGCTTCAACAAACATCTCTGAATATTACCGCACTTGCGCTGCGCGCGCCTGTGGGACTGAACTTGAGAGGAAACCACCCCGAAGGGTGAACTTCTCCATGTTGGACCGAAATAATGAAACTTTTACATGTCATGTTTGAGGACTACTGCTTAGCTACCACTTACTCTGCACACATGTATTTCGAGCGCAAGCGCATTATCATAGTGACCTATCATTCACTTTATCCAAGTTCACTTAACTTATTGTTATAGTTTTGTCAATTATAGCATAACCTACAATCGCTGCACTAGCGGACCGATGCTATCTATTTTATTAATGAAAGCACGAATATTCGACAAAATATCACTAAACATATATCTAATATCGAAAGGATCATTACCTTTATCGCTGCAATTATCTTTGCTATAAACAATTGACACCACATTCAATTTTCACTGCACTTCATACTTGACGAAAACATGTAAATGTATTATTGTATAGCAGCTCTCCACGCGGACGCATCGCTCACTCAAGTAGGAGAGAGACAGATGTCGAACGCTGCCGAACGCGTATGCCGATTGTGCATCTTTGTCGCTCGTTCCGCGCTCTCGCTTGCATTTCAAGCCTTAAATAGAACGCCTCAGAGCGAGGTAACGCCGCATGAGTCATGTTTTTCCGTGCGTGCAACCGGCTCCATTGAATTATAAGACGTATTCACGTCAAAAACAAATATATCCCAATTGAATGAATCTTTTCATTACTTCGTTGCACCAGAAATCGTGCTTTACGCCCGTTCCATATAAAATCTTTAACACAACTGTCGTCTCTTGACATATTACAGTAGTTCATCATAATCTTATTAATTACTTACTTAATTTATTCTTATTGATAGATAATCATTGGCATTTGTGATGACGTAATGGAACGCCTCAGAGCGAGCAAGGTAACGCCGTATGAGTCATGTTTTTTTGTGCGTGCAGCCAGCTCTATCGAAATATGAGACGATATTACGTCAAAAGTTCATATTCCTACTCAGGACCTCATAATATGTATGAATCCATCAACAAAAACATCATATCTCGTGTTTTTAGAGCGCTATCTGCAGTTATATGAAGTTTGAAATAAGTCAAAATTACCACATTCTCAGCGGTTTCAAAGTATCGCAAATCACATATATCTATCCAATACAACATAATACGCATGAATCCGTCCTCAAATGCACTAAATTTTGCGTTTCCCAGCGAGTTTTCAGCGTTTTTTTCTGAGTCTCGTTGAGAAATTTTTGATTCTGTAAATCTGCTCAGAAGCAAGATTCTGCTTCAGAAATGCGTTATATGGCAGAAACTAGCACCAAATACATCATATTCCGTGTTTTTAGAGTGCTATTGGCAGTTTTAACAAACTTTGGAATAAGTCGAAATCATGCTTTTCCGGGCAGATTTTCTCAATCAAAAAGATCATATTCCTATTCAGGACCCCATGATATGTATGAATCCATCAACAAATACATCATATTCCGTGTTTTCAGAGCGCTATCTGCAGTTATATGGAGTTTGAAATAAGTCAAAATTACCACATTCTCAGCGGTTTCAAAGTATCGCAAATCACATAAATCTATCCAATACAACATGATACGCATGAATCCGTTCTTAAATGCATAACATTTTGCGTTTCCAGCGAGTTATCAGCGTTTTTTCTGAGTCTCGTTGAGAAACTTTTGATTCTGTTAATCTGCTCAGAAACAAGATTATGCTTCAAAAATGCGTTATATGGCAGAATCTAGCACCAAATACATCATATTCTGTGTTTTTAGAGTGGTATTCGCAGTTTAACGAACTTCGGAATAAGTCGAAACCACGCTTTTCCGCGCATATTTTCACAATCAAAAAGTTCATATTTTTATTCAGGACCTCATAATATGTATGAATCCATCAACAAAAACATCATATCTCGTGTTTTCAGAGCGCTATCTGCAGTTATATGAAGTTTGAAATAAGTCAAAATTACCACATTCTCAGCGGTTTCAAAGTATCGCAAATCACATAAATCTATCCAATACAACATAATACGCATGAATCCGTCCCCAAATGCACAAAATTCTGCGTTTTCAGCAAGCTATCAGCGTTTTTTCTGAGTCTCGTTGAGAAATTTTTGATTCTGTCAATCTGCTCAGAAGCAAGATTTTGCTTCAGAGATGCGTTATATGGCAGAATCTAGCACCAAATACATCATATTTCGTGTTTTTAGAGTGCAATTTGCAGTTTGACAAACTTTGGAATAAGTCGAAATCACGCTTTTCCGCGCAGATTTTCACAATCAAAAAGTTCATATTCCCATTCAGGACCTCATAATATGTATGAATCCAACAACAAAAACATCATATCTTGTGTTTTCAGAGCGCTATCTGCAGTTATATGAAGTTTGAAATGAGTCAAAATTACCACATTCTCAGCGGTTTCAAAGTATCGCAAATCACATAAATCTATCCAATACAACATAATACGCATGAATCCGTCCTCAAATGCACAAAATTTCGCGTTTCCAGCGAGTTATCAGCGTTTTTTCTGAGTCTCGTTGAGAAATTTTTGATTCTTTAAATCTGCTCAGAAGCAATATTTTGCTTCAGAAATGCGTTATATGGCGGAATCTAGCACCAAATACATCATATTTCGTGTTTTCAGAGTGCTATTTGCAGTTTTACAAACTTTGGAATAAGTCGAAATCACGCTTTTCCGCGCAGATTTTCACAATCAAAAAGTTCATATTTCCATTCAGGACCTCATAATATGTATGAATCCATCATCAAAAACATCATATCTCGTGTTTTCAGAGCGCTATCTGCAGTTATATGAAGTTTGAAATAAGTCAAAATTACCACATTCACAGCGGTTTCAAAGTATCGCAAATCACATAAATCTATCAATACAACATAAAACGCATGAATCCGTCCTCAAATGCACAAAATTTTGCGTTTCCAGCGAGTTATCAGCGTTTTTTCTGGGTCTCGTTGAGAAATTTTTGATTCTGTAAATCTGCTCAGAAGCAAGATTTTGCTTCAGAAATGCGTTATATGGCAGAATCTAGCACCAAATACATTATATTTCGTGTTTTTAGAGTGCTATTTGCAGTTTAACAAACTTTGGAATAAGTCGAAATCACGCTTTTCCGCGCAGATTTCCACAATCAAAAAGTTCATATTCCTATTCAGGACCTCATAATATGTATGACTACATCAACAAAAACATCATATCTCGTGTTTTCAGAGCGCTATCTGCAGTTATATGAAGTTTGAAATAGGTCAAAATTAACACATTCTCAGCGGTTTCAAAGTATCGCAAATCTCATTAATCTATCCAATACAACATAATACGCATGAATCCGTCCTTGAATGCACAAAATTTTGCGTTTCCAGCGAGTTATCAGCGTTTTTTCTGAGTCTTATTGAGAAATTTCTGATTCTTGAAATCTGCTCAGAAGCAAGATTTTGCTTCAGAAATGCGTTATATGGCAGAATCTAGCACCAAATCCATTATATTTCGTGTTTTTAGAGTGCTATTTGCAGTTTAACAAACTTTGGAATAAGTCGAAATCACGCTTTTCCGCGCAGATTTTCACAATCAAAAAGTTCATATTCCTATTCAGGACCTCATAATATGTATGAATCCATCAACAAAAACATCATATCTCGTGTTTCAGAGCGCTATCTGCAGTTTTATGAAGTTTGAAATAAGTCAAAATTACCACATTCTCAGCGGTTTCAAAGTATCGCAAATCACATAAATCTATCCAATACAACATAATACGCATGAATCTGTCCTTGAAGGCACAAAATTTAGCGTTCCCAGCAAGTTATCAGCGTTCTTTCTGAGTCTAGTTGAGAAATTTTTGATTCTGTAAATCTGCTCAGAAGCAAGATTTTGCTTCAGAAATGCGTTATATGGCAGAATCTAGCACTAAATACATCATATTTCGTGTTTTTAGAGTGCTATTCGCAGTTTTACAAACTTTGGAATAAGTCGAAATCACGCTTTTCCGGGCAGATTTTCACAATCAAAAAGTTCATATACCTATTCAAGACCTCATAAGATGTATGGATCCATCAACAAAAACATAATATCTCGTGTTTTCAGAGCGGTATCTGCAGTTATATGAAGTTTGAAATAAGTCAAAATTACCACATTCTCAGCGGTTCCAAAGTATCGCGAATCACATGAATCTATCTAATACAACATAATACGCATGAATACGTCCTCAAATGCACAAAATTTTGCGTTTCCAGCGAGTTATCAGCGTTTTTTCTAAGTCTCGTTGAGAAATTTTTGATTCTGTAAATCTGCTGAGAAGCAAGATTTTGCTTCAGAAATGCGTTGTATGGCAGAATCTCACACCAAATACATCATATTTCGTGGTTTTAGAGTGCTATTCGCAGTGTTACAAACTTTGGAATAAGTCGAAACAACGCTTTTCCGGGCAGATTTTCACAATCAAAAAGTTAATATTCCCATTCAGGACCTCATAATATGTATGAATCCATCAACAAAAACATCATATCTCGTGTTTTCAGAGCGCTATCTGCAGTTATATGAAGTTTGAAATAAGTCAAAATTATCACAATCTCAGCGGTTTCAAAGTATCGCAAATCACATAAATCTATCCAATACAACATAATACGCATGAATCCGTCCTTGAATGCACAAAATTCTGCGTTTCCAGCGAGTTATCAGCGTTTTTTCTGAGTCTTATTGAGAAATTTCTGATTCTTGAAATCTGCTCAGAAGCAAGATTTTGCTTCAGAAATGCGTTATATGGCAGAATCTAGCACCAAATCCATTATATTTCGTGTTTTTAGAGTGCTATTTGCAGTTTAACAAACTTTGGAATAAGTCGAAATCACGCTTTTCCGCGCAGATTTTCACAATCAAAAAGTTCATATTCCTATTCAGGACCTCATAATATGTATGAATACATCAACAAAAACATCATATCTCGTGTTTTCAGAGCGCTATCTGCAGTTATATGAAGTTTGAAATAAGTCAAAATTAACACATTCTCAGCGGTTTCAAAGTATCGCAAATCACATGAATCTATCCAATACAACATAATACGCATGAATCTGTCCTTGAAGGCACAAAATTTAGCGTTCCCAGCAAGTTATCAGCGTTCTTTCTGAGTCTAGTTGAGAAATTTTTGATTCTGTAAATCTGCTCAGAAGCAAGATTTTGCTTCAGAAATGCGTTATATGGCAGAATCTAGCACCAAATACATCATATTTCGTGTTTTTTAGAGTGCTATTCGCAGTTTTACAAACTTTGGAATAAGTCGAAATCACGCTTTTCCGGGCAGATTTTCACAATCAAAAAGTTCATATACCTATTCAAGACCTCATAATATGTATGAATCCATCAACAAAAACATAATATCTCGTGTTTTCAGAGCGGTATCTGCAGTTATATGAAGTTTGAAATAAGTCAAAATTACCACATTCTCAGCGGTTCCAAAGTATCGCGAATCACATGAATCTATCTAATACAACATAATACGCATGAATACGTCCTCAAATGCACAAAATTTTGCGTTTCCAGCGAGTTATCAGCGTTTTTTCTAAGTCTCGTTGAGAAATTTTTGATTCTGTAAATCTGCTGAGAAGCAAGATTTTGCTTCAGAAATGCGTTATATGGCAGAATCTCACACCAAATACATCATATTTCGTGGTTTTAGAGTGCTATTCGCAGTGTTACAAACTTTGGAATAAGTCGAAACAACGCTTTTCCGGGCAGATTTTCACAATCAAAAAGTTAATATTCCCATTCAGGACCTCATAATATGTATGAATCCATCAACAAAAACATCATATCTCGTGTTTTCAGAGCGCTATCTGCAGTTATATGAAGTTTGAAATGAGTCAAAATTATCACAATCTCAGCGGTTTCAAAGTATCGCAAATCACATAAATCTATCCAATACAACATAATACGCATGAATCCGTCCTTGAATGCACAAAATTTTGCGTTTCCAGCGAGTTATCAGCGTTTTTTCTGAGTCTCGTTGAGAAATTTTTGGTTCTGTAAATCTGCTCGGAAGCAAGATTTTGCTTCAGAAATGCGTTATATGGCAGAATCTAGCATTAAATACATCATATTTTGTGTTTTCAGAGAGCTATTTGCAGTTTTACAAACTTTGGAATAAGTCAAAATCACGTTTCTCCGCGCATATTTTCACAATCAAAAAGTTCAAATTCCTATTCAGGACCTTATAATATGTATGTATCCATCAACGAAAACATCATATCTCGTGTTTTAAAAGCGCTATCTGCAGTTATATGAGGTTTGAAATAAGTCAAAATTACCACATTCTCATCGGTTTCAAAGTATCGCAAATCACATAAATCTATCCGATACAACATAATACGCATAAATCCGTCCTTAAATGCACGAAATTTCGCGTTTCCAGCAAGTTATCAGCGTGTTTTCTTGGTCTCGTTGAGAAATTTTTGGTTCTGTAAATCTGCTCAGAAGCAACATTCTGCTCCAGAAATGCGTTATATGGCAGAATCTAGCACCAAATACATCATATTTCGTGTTTTGAGAGTGCTATTCGCAGTTTTACCAACTTTGGAATAAGTCGAAATCACGCTTTTACGCGCAGATTTCCTGAATCAAAAAGTTCATATTCCTATTCAGGACCTCATAATATGTATGAATCCATCAACAAAAACATCATATCCCGTGTTTCCAGAGCGCTATCTGCAGTTATATGAAGTTTGAAATAAGTCAAAATTACCACATTCCCAGCGGTTTCAAAGTATCGCAAATCACATGAATCTATCTGATACGACATAATACGCATGAATCCGTCCTTGAATGCACAAAATCTTGTGTTTCCAGCGAGTTATCAGCGTTTTTTCTGAGTCTCGTTGAGAAATTTTTGTTTCTGTAAATCTGCTCAGAAGCAAGATTTTGCTCCAGAAATGCGTTATATGGCGGAATCTAGCACCAAATACATCATATCAAGTGTTTTTAGAGTGCTATTTGCAGTTTTACAAACTTTGGAATAAGCCGAAATCACGTTTTTCCGCGCAGATTTTCACAATCAAGAAGTTCATATTCCCATTCAGGACCTCATAATATGTATGAATTCATCAACAAAAACATCATATCTCGTGTATTCAGAGCGCTATCTGCAGTTATATGAAGTTTGAAATAAGTCAAACTTACCACATTCTCAGCGGTTTTAAAGTATCGCAAATCACATAAGTCTATCCAATACAACATAATACGCATGAATCTGTCCTCAAATGCACAAAATTCTGTGTTTCCAGCGGGTTATCAGCGTTTTTTCTAAGTCTCGTTGAGAAATTTTTGATTTTGTAAATGTGCTCAGAAGCAAGATTTTGCTTCAGAAATGCGTTATATGGCAGAATCTAGCACCAAATACATCATATTTTGTGTTTTTAGAGTGCTATTCGCAGTTTTACTAACTTTGGAATAAGTCGAAATCACGCTTTTCCTCGCGGATTTTCACAATCAAAAAGTTCATATTTCTATTCAGGACCTCAAATGATGTATGAATCCATCAACAAAAACATCATATCTCGTGATTTCAGAGCGCTATCTGCAGTTATATGAAGTTTGAAATAAGTCAAAATTACCACATTCTCAGCGGTTTCAAAGTATTGCAAATCACATAAATCTATCCAATACAACATAATACGCATGAATCTGTCCTCAAATGCACAAAATTTTGCGTTCCCAGCGAGTTATCAGCGTTTTTTCTGAGTCTAGTTGAGAAATTTTCAGTTCTGTAAATCTGCTCTGAAGCAAGATTCTGCTTCAGAAATGCGTTATATGGCAGAATCTAGCACCAAATACATGATATTTTGTGTTTCTAGAGTGCTATTCGCAGTTTTACAAACTTTGGAATAAGTCGGAATCATGCTTTTCCGGGCAGATTTTCACAATCAAAAAGTTCATATTCGTATACAAGACCTCATAATATGTATGAAACCATCAACAAAAACAACATATCTCGTGTTTTTAGAGCGCTATCTGCAGTTATATGAAGTTTGAAATAAGTCAAAATTACCACATTCTCAGCGGTCTCAAAGTATCGCAAATCACATAAATCTATCCAATACAACATAATAGGCATGAATCCGTCCTCGAATGCACAAAATTTTGAGTTTCCAGCGAATTATCAGCGTTTTTTCTGAGTCTCGTTGAGAGATTTTTGATTCTGTTAATCTGCTCAGGAGCAAGATTTTGCTTCAGAAATGCATTATATGGCAGAATCTAGCACCAAGTACATCATATGTCGTGCTTTTAGAGTGCTATTCGCAGTTTAACTAACTTTAGAATGAGTCGGAATCACGCTTTTCTGCGCAGATTTCCACAATCAAAAAGTTCATATTCCTATTCAGGACCTCATAATATGTATGAATCCATCAACAAAAACATCATATCTTGTGTTTTCCGAGCGCTATCTGCAGTTATATGAAGTTTGGAATAAGTCAAAATTACCACATTCTCAGCGGTTTCAAAGAATCGCAAATCACATAAATCTATCCAATACAGCATAATACGCATGAATCCGTCCTCAGATGCACAAAATTTTGCGTTTCCAGCGAGTTATCAGCGTTTTTTCTAAGTCTCGTTGAGAAATTTTTGATTCTGTAAATCTGCTCAGAAGCAAGATTTTGCTTCAGAAATGCATTATATGGCAGAATCTAGCACCAAATACATCATATTTCGTGTTTTCAGAGTGCTATTCGCAGTTTTACGAGCTTTGGAATAGGTCGAAATCACGCTTTTCCGGGCAGATTTGACCAATCAAAAAGTTCATATTCCTATTCAGGACCTCATAATATGAATGAATCCATCAACAACAACGTCATATCTCGTGTTTTCAGAGCGCTATCTGCAGTTATATGGAGTTTGAAATAAGTCAAAATTACCACATTCTTAGCGGTTTCAAAGTATCGCAAATAACATAAATCTATCCAATACAACATAATACGCATGAATCCGTCCTTAAATGCACGAAATTTTGCGTTTCCAGCGAGTTATCAGCGTGTTTTCTGAGTCTCGTTGAGAAATTTTTGGTTCTGTAAATCTGCTCAGAAGCAACATTCTGCTTCAGAAATACGTTATATGTCAGAATCTAGCACCAAATACATCATATTTCGTGTTCTTAGAGTGCTATTCGCAGTTTTACCAACTTTGGAATAAGTCGAAATTACGCTTTTACGCGCAGATTTTCTAAATCAAGAAGTTCATATTCCTATCCAGGACCTCATAATATGTATAAATCCATCAACAAAAACATCATATCTCGTGTTTCCAGAGCGCTATCTGCAGTTATATGAAGTTTGAAATAAGTCAAAATTACCACATTCCCAGCGGATTCAAAGTATTTCAAATCACATATATCTATCCGATACGACATAATACGCATGAATCTGTCCTCAAATGCACAAAATTTTGCATTCCCAGCGAGTTTTAGCGTTCTTTCTGAGTCTCGTTGAGAAATTTTTGATTCTGTAAATCTGCTCAGAAGCAAGATTTTGCTTCAGAAATGCGTTATATGGCAGAATCTAGCATCAAATACATCATATTAAGTGTTTTTAGAGTGCTTTTTGCAGTTTTACAAACTTTGGAATAAGTCGAAATCACGTTTTTCCGCGCAGATTTTCACAATCAAAAAGTTCATATTCCCATTCAGGACCTCATAATATGTATGAATATATCAACAAAAACATCATAACTTGTGTTTTCAGAGCGCTATCTGCAGTTATATGAAGTTTGAAATAAGTCAAAATTACCACATTCTCAGCGGTTTTAAAGTATCGCAAATCACATAAGTCTATCCAATACAACATAATACGCATGAATCTGTCCTCAAATGCACAGAACTCTACGTTTCCAGCAAATTATCAGCGTTTTTTTTAAGTCTCGTTGAGAAATTTTTGATTCTGTTAATCTGCTCAGAAGGAAGATTTTGCTTCAGAAATGCGTTATATGGCAGAATCTAGCACAAAATACATCATATTTTGTGTTTTTAGAGTGCTATTCGCAGTTTTACAAACTTTGGAATAAGTCGAAATCACGCTTTTCCGCTCAGATTTTCACAATCAAAAAGTTCATATTTCTATTCAAGACCTCAAATTATGTATGAATCCATCAACAGAAACATCATATCTCGTGTTTTCAGAGCGCTATCTGCAGTTATATGAAGTTTGAAATAAGTCGAAATTACCACATTCTCAGCGGTTTCAAAGTATTGCAAATCACATAAATCTATCCAATACAATATAATACGCATAAATCTGTCCTTAAATGCACAAAATTTTGCGTTCCCAGCGAGTTATCAGCGTTTTTTTCTGAGTCCCGTTGAGAAATTTTTGATTCTGTAAATCTGCTCAGAAGCAAGATTTTGCTTCAGAAATGCGTTGTATGGCACACTCTAGCATCAAGTACATCATATTAAGTGTTTTTAGAGTGCTATTTGCAGTTTTACAAACTTTGGAATAAGTCGAAATCACGTTTTTCCGCGTAGATTTTTACAATCAAAAAGTTTATATTCCCATTCAGGACCTCATAATATGTATAAATATATCAACAGAAACATCATAACTCGTGTTTTCAGAGCGCTATCTGCAGTTATATGAAGTTTGAAATAAGTCAAAATTACCACATTCTCAGCGGTTTTAAAGTATCGCAAATCACATAAGTCAAATACATCATATTTCGTGTTTTCAGAGTGCTATTCGCAGTTTTACGAGCTTTGGAATAGGTCGAAATCACGCTTTTCCGGGCAGATTTGACCAATCAAAAAGTTCATATTCCTATTCAGGACCTCATAATATGTATGAATCTATCAACAACAACGTCATATCTCGTGTTTTCAGAGCGCTATCTGCAGTTATATGGAGTTTGAAATAAGTCAAAATAACCACATTCTTAGCGGTTTCAAAGTATCGCAAATAACATAAATCTATCCAATACAACATAATACGCATGAATCCGTCCTTAAATGCACGAAATTTTGCGTTTCCAGCGAGTTATCAGCGTGTTTTCTGAGTCTCGTTAAGAAATTTTTGGTTCTGTAAATCTGCTCAGAAGCAACATTCTGCTTCAGAAACACGTTATATGGCAGAATCTAGCACCAAATACATCATATTTCGTGTTCTTAGAGTGCTATTCGCAGTTTTACCAACTTTGGAATAAGTCGAAATAACGCTTTTACGCGCAGATTTTCTAAATCAAGAAGTTCATATTCCTATCCAGGACCTCATAATATGTACGAATCCATCAACAAAAACATCATATCTCGTGTTTCCAGAGCGCTATCTGCAGTTATATGAAGTTTGAAATAAGTCAAAATTACCACATTCCCAGCGGATTCAAAGTATCGCAAATCACATATATCTATCCGATACGACATAATACGCATGAATCTGTCCTCAAATGCACAAAATTTTGCATTCCCAGCGAGTTTAAGCGTTTTTTCTGAGTCTAGTTAAGAAATTTTTGATTCTGTTAATCTGCTCAGAAGCAAGATTTTGCTTCAGAAATGCGTTATATGGCAGAATTTAGCACCAAATACATCATATTTCGTGTTTTTAGAGTGCTATTTGCAGTTTTACAAACTTTGGAATGAGTCAAAATCACGTTTTCCCGCGCATGTTTTCACAAGCAAAAAGTCCATATTCCTATTCCGGGCCTCATAATATGTATGAATCCATCAACAAAAACATCATATCTCGTGTTTTCAGAGCGCAATCTGCAGTTATATGAAGTTTGAAATAAGTCAAAATTACCACATTCTCAGCGGTTTCAAAGTATCGCAAATCACAAAAATCTATCCAATACAACATAATACGCATGAATCCGTCTTCAAATGCACGAAATTTTGCGTTTCCAGCGAGTTATCAGCGTTTTTTCTGAGTCTCGTTGAGGCATTTTTGATTCCGTAAATCTGCTCAGAAGCATGATTTTGCTTCAGAAATGCGTTATATGGCAGAATCTAGCACCAAATACATCATATTTCGTGTTTTTAGAGTGCTATTTGCAGTTTTACGAACTTTGGAATAAGTCGAAATCACGCTTTTCCGCGCATATTTTCACAATCAAAAAGTGCATATTCCTATTCAAGGCCTCATAATATGTATGAATTCATCAACAAAAACATCATATCTCGTGTTTTTAGAGCGCTATCTGCAGTTATATGAAGTTTGAAATAAGTCAAAATTACCACATTCTCAGCGGTTTCAAAGTATCGCAAATCACATAAATCTATCCAATACAGCATAATGCGCATGAATCCGTCCTCAAATGCACAAAATTTTGCGTTTCCAGCAAGTTATCAGCGTTTTTTTTAAGTCTCGTTGAGAAATTTTTGATTCTGTAAATCTGTTTAGAAGCAAGATTTTGCCCCAGAAATGCGTTATATGGCAGAATCTGGCACCAAATACATCATATTTCGTGTTTTTAGAGTGCTATTAGCAGTTCTACAAACTTTGGAATAAGTCGAATTCACGCTTTTCCGCGCATATTTTCATAATCAAAAAGTTCATATTCCTATTCAGGACCTCATAATAGGTATGAATCCATCAACAAAAACATCATATCTTGTGTTTTTAGAGCGCTATCTGCAGCTATGTGAAGTTTGAAATAAGTCAAAATAACCACATTCTCAGCGGTTTCAAAGTATCGCAAATCACATAAATCTATCCAATTTAACATAATAGGCATGAATCTGTCCTCAAATGCACAAAATTTTGCGTTCCCAGCGAGTTATCAGCGTTTTTTCTGAGTCTCGTTGAGACATTTTTGATTCTGTAAATCTGCTCAGAAGCATGATTTTGCTTCAGAAATGCGTTATATGGCAGAATCTAGCACCAAATACATCATACTTCGTGTTTTTAGAGTGCTATTTGCATTTTTTCAAACTTTGGAATAAGTCGGAATCACGCTTTTCCGCGCAGATTTTCACAATAAAAAAGTTCATATTCCTATTCAGGGCCTCATAATATGTATGAATCCATCAACAAAAACATCATATCTCGTGTTTTCAGAGCGCTATCTGCAGTTATATGAAGTTTGAAATAAGTCAAAATTACCATATTCTCAGCGGTTCCAAAGTATTGCAAATCACATAAATCTATCCAATACAACATAATACGCATGAATCCGTCCTCGAATGCACAAAAATTTGCGTTTACAGCGAGTTATTAGCGTTTTTTCTGAGTCTCGTTGAGAAATTTTTGATTCTGTAAATCTGCTCAGACGTAAGATTTTGCTTCAGAAATGCGTTATATGGTAGAATCTAGCACCAAATACATCATATTTCGTGTTTTTGGAGTGCTATTTGCAGTTTTACAAACTTTGGATTGAGTCGAAACCACGCTTTTCCGCGCATATTTTCACAATCAAAAAGTTCATATTCCTATTCAGGACCTCATAATATGTATGAATCCATCAACAAAAACATCATATCTCGTGTTTTCAGAGCTCTATCTGCAGTTATATGAAGTTTGAAATAAGTCAAAATTACCACATTCTCAGCGGTTTCAAAGTATCGCAAATCACATAAATCTATCCAATACAGCATAATAAGCATGAATCCGTCCTTAAATGCACAAACTTTTGCGTTTCCAGCGAGTTATCAGCGTTTTTTCTGAGTCTCGTTGAGAAATTTTTGATACTGTAGGTAGGTATAAGAAGCTGGTTCCAAGCCAATTTCAAGGTCATCCGTGAGAAGAACGTCTCAAGAACTGATAAGAACGTCTTGATTTTCCTTGGCCAACGTCTTAAGAATTGATAAGAACGTCTTAAGAATTGATATGAACGTCTTGAGTTTTTCTTGGACAGCGTCTTAAGAAATGATATGAACGTCTTGAGAAATGATAAGAACGTCTTGAGTTTTTCTTGAACAGCGTCTTAAGAAGTGATAAGAGAACGTCTTAAGTTCTTTTTTGAACCACGTCTTAAGAAATGGTTGAAAATGAAAAGAAGCGCGCTGTTGCTGCCATCTGTGAATGAGTAGCTAAAGGTTGCAAGAAAAAAATTGAGGGGCGTCTGGAAGATTTTTGTGGTGTGTTAAAGAATTTTTTTGTGTCATTACACACTTATAAGTATCGTTTGCATATGAATTTTGTTTATAAGTTTTGCGAGTACATGTGTACTCAGATCAACGAATAAAAAGATTAAAACAGAGATATAATTGTATATATATATGAATGCAGGATGTGTACGTTTGATAACAATATAATTGATAAGCTTACATTCGTTGTTACATGCTCTGCAGAAAGATTTATGTTTTATGACTAGCTTCAAGGTTATTGTAAATCAAAATTGAACGGAAGACTTATAAGTAGAACGGAAATTTGGACTCACATAGTGATAAAGTCGTATTATTCTGTATTATAAAATAGCTGTTGGAATTTTATGCTTTCTATTTTCAATAGACACAAGCTTTTTGTTATACATTTTTCAATTGATATGAAATCTGTAACGTTCAATGATAAAGTAATAGTACATCACATGATAGCGTGGAAATATGCATACAAATTAAGTCGTCAAGGAATATGGGAGCAATATGCAAGAGATCGTTTCCATTTTCAATCTTCGAGGTATGCAACGCGTCTCACGATTCTTTACTAGCTATGTGAAGTTTTCCAGATGCATACATACTCTGCCATCTATGAATGAGTAGTTTAAACTGTAAAAAAGATATCTTCTAATTGATAGAAACCTTGAAGCGATGAACAATGAATAAAAACTGGAATTATGTGTTTTTTGAAGATAGAATGAATACAGGATGTACATGTGCGATAATAAATTATTTTGATGATTTCATATCTGTTCTATTTTTGCAAACTATTATCGTATCATTCTATGTTTGAAAGTCATCAGAGTGTGTTGTAAGTTGTGAGTGTGTTTAAAGTTAATATATTTTTTGACAAAAAAAATATATGTTCTAGTTACAGCACAGGTACAAATGGTGCTAGCAATACAGAAGTTTTTGATTCTGGAGTTGAACGTGAGTGACATTTTTTTTCTATTTTCAACAGCTGATTTTTAAAAGTGTTTGTTTTCTAGATGTCTGATTTTATTGAAATATCTTTCGAAGATTTGGGGAACCTCCAGCTGTGGCGGGCTGAAAGAACAATTTATGTATATGTGAGTACATTTTGAAGTGATTAGGAGATTTTTCTAATTTTTCTTCTTTTTTTAGAGCTTTCATTGCCAGTATGAACCAATAAAGCTATTTTCAACACTTGATTACTATTTACATTCGAATTAACACCTCATGTTATTTTTTCTGTTATATTTTATATGTGAATTGTAATATTTATTTTTGACAACTTATTTAGAAGCGTAAAGTTCTATTTATAGGTTGTTTTCTATTTTAGATTTTTTTTTTAATTGGTTTCTTATAAGAGTATCGAATAAATATTTTATTTTTTTATTTTAAGGAAGAAAGGAACAGATTTAGGTGAAAACAGGTAATGTTATAATTTGATTTTTTGTTTATTCAATTAACAAAAAAAAATATAAATATTCCTCTTACTTATTTGGGAATTTTGAGTGCTATATGGTTCTTTAATTGTATGATTCAATTTTGATATAAAGTTTAGGAAAACAAAATTATAACTGAAAGCAGGTAATGTACAGGTGAAGTATTAAATCCTATATATTGTGAATATGTAGTGAGTTATTTGATTTTTATTGCATTCTTGTGAATTTTGCTATACTATTTTTCTTGTACACTTCCCAATAGAAATAAAACTTGAACAAGTAAAGTTATAAAAAAATATATGTTATTGAATTTATTACTTATTATGTTTTGACTTACATACTGGGAGGGTCCATGATTTCTTTTCTACTTCCAAAATGGGCTTCAATTTCTTATATCAACAAAAATAAGAACTTGAATAATCAACTGTTATGTGAAAGACTTAATTTTGTTCCATTTCATGAACGTAATTAGATTTCTTGTTTTATTTTTTTTATTGAATTTTTGTAAAGGTTGTTTTAAGAAGCTAATTTAAAACTGAAAACAAGTAATATAAAGATGGAGTATTGAATCATACATATAGTTATTATATAGTATTTTAAATATAGAAGTGTATTTGATTAAAATATTGGTATTGTTAGTCTGAATCAACAATTTCTATTATATCTTGGTTCGGTTGACTCAAATTTGGTAGCAATATACTAACTACTGGAAAAACAGGATTTCGAATACAAAAATAATGAAATTTATACTCAATAAAATTTACGTATTATATATAATGGTCGATTATTTCTAAATAGAAGAACTGTTCCTTCAACATTAGGTAATCGTCTAATCGATGAACATTAATTGTGCACCAATATTTGGGTTTCCAATAATATATTCGTCGAAGTGATTTTGTAACTATGAAAAAATTGTATTATTAGTTGATAAAAATGGAAAAAAGGAATACATACGTGTACGCTTCCTAATAGAAATAAAACTTGAATAAGTAAAGCTATAAAAAAATATATGTTATTGAATTTATTACGTATTATGCTTTGACTTACATACTGGGAGGGTCCATGATTTCTTTTCTACTTCCAAAATAGGCTTTAATTTCTAATATAAACAAAAATAAGAACTTGAATAATCAACTGTTATGTGAAAGACTGAATTTTGTTTTATTTCATTTGTTAAATTCAACTAATCTGCTCAAGTATGACACAAAATACAGGAAATAAAGAGTGATAAGTCATTTTTTACAGATTATGTATCAAGTTGATAATTTATTAAATTCCACCGTTCGGAATGAACTATTTTTTGCATTTACCAGGAATTGTAGAAAACTCAAATTTTAGGTACGCGTTCAGTATTGATGTAGTTATATGCAAAATTAATTGTCATCAGTCACCCCAGTTTGTAAGCTTTGGAATTGCTGGTTAAGCAATCGAACTATATTTTCTATTCATTGAAAGAATAAAGACAACTTTAATTATGTATTGAATAATTCAAAGTTCAATCGTCTATAACTTATCAATGAGTAAAGTAATCATAACAAATTTTTCACACATTGTACTTGTATCCATTTACTATTAGTAGCCCCAGTTTGGAAGTATTTTATAGGCTGGTTACAAAATTAAAACTATGTTTTCTATTCATTGAGAGAATAGAGACACTTTTTAATGATTATTGAATAATTCAGAGTTCAATCGTCTATAACTTATCAATGGGTACAGTGATCATGACAAATTTTTCACACATTATACTTGTACCCATTTACTATAAGTAGCCCCAGTTTGAGAGTATTATATGAGCTGGTTACAAAATTGAACTATGTTTTTTATTTATTGAGAGAATAGAGACAATTTTTAATGTGTGTTGAATAATTCAAAGTTCAATCGTCTATAACTTATCGATGGGTTGAGTATTCATGACAAGTTTTTGACACATTATACTTGTATCCATTTACTATTGGTAGCTTCAGTTTGAAGTATTCTATGGGCTGATTACAACATTAAACTATGTTTTCTATTCATTGAGAGAATAGAGACAATTTTTAATGTGTATTGAATAATTTAAAGTTCAATCGTCTATAACTTATCGATGGGTTAAGTAATCATGACAGATTCTTGACACATCATACTTGTACCCATCTACTATTAGTAGCCCCAGTTTGAGAGTATTATATGAGCTGGTTACAACATTAAACTATGTTTTCTATTCATTGAGAGAATAGAGACAATTTATAATGTGTGTTGAATAATTCAAAGTTCAATCATCTATAACTTCTCAATGGGTAGAGTAATCATGACAAATTTTCCACAAATTATACTTGTATCCATTTACTATTAGTAGCCTCAGTTTGAGAGTATTCTATGAACTGGTTGCAAAATTAAACTATGTTTTCTATTCATTGAGAGAATAGAAACAATTTTCAATGTGTATTAAATAATTAAAAGTTCAATCGTCTATAACTTATCAATGGGTAGAGTAATCATGACAATTTCTTATCCACATTTTAATTGTATCCATCTACTATCAGTAGCATCAGTTGAAAAGTATTCTATAGGCTGGTTACAGAATTAAACTATGTTTTCTATTCATTGAGAGAATAGAGACAATTTTTAATGTGTATTGAATTATTCAAAGTTCAATCGTCTTTAACTTATCAATGGGTGAAGTTATCATGACAAATCTACGACACATTATACTTGTATCCATTCACTATAAGTAGCCTCAGTTTAAAAGTATTCTATAGACTGGTTACAAAATTAAACTATGTTTTCTATTCATTAAGAGAATAGAGAAAAATTTCTATGTGTTTTGAATAATTCAAAGTTCAATTTCCTATAACTTATCAATGGGTAAAATAATCATGACAAATTTTCCACACATTATACTTGTACCCATTTACTATTAGTAGCCCTAGTTTGAGAGTATTATATGAGCTGGTTACAAAATTAAACTATGTTTTCTATTCATTGAGAGAATAGAGACAATTCTTATTGTGTATTGAATAGTTCAAAGTTCAATCGACTATAACTTATCAATGGGTAGAGTAATCGTGACAAATTTTTGCACACTTCATACTTGTATCTATTTGCT
Organism: Dromius quadrimaculatus; assembly: GCA_963989225.1. Taxonomy (NCBI): domain Eukaryota; kingdom Metazoa; phylum Arthropoda; class Insecta; order Coleoptera; family Carabidae; genus Dromius; species Dromius quadrimaculatus. Next base: position 73,086 of record CAXDIG010000146.1, read on the forward strand.
ATTAGAAGCTCCAGTTTAAGAGTATTTAATGGGCTGGTTACAAAATTGAACTATGTTTTCTATTCATTGAGAGAATAGAGACACTTTTTAATGTTTATTGAATAATTCAAAGTTCAATCGTCTATAACTTATCAATAGGTGGAGTAATCATGACAAATTTCTTACACATCATACTTGTATCCATTGACTATTAGTAGCCCTAGTTTGAAAGTAATCTGTGGGCTGGTTACAAAAATTGAGCTATGTTTTCTATTCATTGAGAGAATAGAGACAATTTTTAATGTATATTGAATAATTCAAAGTTCCATTGTCTATAATTGCCGTTCACGCAGAGACCCGCCTTAAGATATCAATTGAGAGAAATACTCATACTGCAGTGCAAGTCCTACTTTAATACTATGTCAGGAATTTTCACGCAAGCTTCAACAACAATTGTTCAGAGTTTCAACTCAGTAGGACGAGCGATGCGCGAACAATCAGCTATGGCACGCCAACTATTGTACGCGAATATTGCTATTTCAGAAACTTTCACGCAAGTATCAAGATCAACCTACAAAGAGCCAACTCAATTGAATGAACGATACGCGAACGTTCAAATACGATTCGTGCGCTACTTATTATACGTTGAACTGTAAGGTTATTCATCCAGTAGGTACTTTAAAAGTCATCACAAAATTTAGATTTTTGTTTTATTAAAATAAAAAATATGAATATGTAAATTGATAACTTTATTTTGGATGTTGCCATTATAAATTATTATATATAAAAACATCAGTGTTTACTTAGAGATGTTACTTAAAATCAATTCTAATCGAATTTATTCTGTTATTTATATAGTAACAAATAGTTATTCATGCGAAATTACACTTTGGTGCCTGAGAATCGAGACACAAATCCGAGCACAAATCATTCGAAAGCACCAGAAAAATTCCGAGCACGTGTTGCATACATCTTTTTTTCTACAAATGTCAAAAAATTATTCAAAACATATTAAAATACTAAAATTAGTGGAGTTGTTTATTATGCAAACGTACGAAATAATTTGTGCACGTATTTAAGATAAAATCAGTGCACGAATTAGATACCTCGTGCACTTTGTCATAATAAACATCTCTAATGTAACATTTAACATACTATATCGATGTACAAATGTCATCATTTCTTGACGTTTTCGTCTTAGAAAAAAATAAATAAGTGTATTCTTGATTCCAGTACTTTTGATACGAAATTTACTTGACAACAGCGTATCTAATAGTTGCCTGCTAGAACTCAGTGCTTACGCGATGCAAGGCGGCTCTACAATACATTCTACTTTCAATACTATAATGTTTGTCATTCAACACCATTTCATAGAAGAATTTCAACTCTGATGTTGATCTTATTGATGATGAATTTCAATCCCTGATCTGAAAATTCTTAGTTAAACCAAAAAAAATATGATTCTTATTCAATTTCAACTTTTAATCCTCGAAAAACTCAGATACATCCCTGAGTTGAGCGCATCCAATGTCGCATAATAGGTTACATGTATGACATTTATTTGCAAATATGGCTGATAGATATTGTTACAAATGAGAAATATTTCAAATAATTAGCTCATAATTATTAATTTGAATTCGCTGTAACTGCAATCCTAGTTAGCCGTGACCATATCGATGTGCAATTGTCGGACATGATTGACAGCCTACGGTTACTAGATGTTCGGTGGTTGCCAGACATCAACTGTTAGACAATTAAATGTCATGCGCTTCTGACAGGTTATACAAAGAGCAAAATAATTGCTTACACCTTCTAAGGTATTAGTTTATTTTCACCGTTTAGTATATTGTGTGGTTAGGAACACCAAAGTGTAATTTCGCATGAATAACTATTTGTTACTATATAAATAACAAAATAAATTCGATTAAAATTGATTTTAAGTTACATCTTTAAGTAAACACTGATGTTTTTATATATAATAATTTATAATGGCAACATCCAAAATAAAGTTATCAATTTACATATTTATATTTTTTATTTTAATAAAACAAAAATCTAAATTTTGTGATGACTTTTAAAGTACCTACTGGATGAATAACCTTACAGTTCAACGTATAATAAGTAGCGCACGAATCGTATTTGAACGTTCGCGTATCGTTCATTCAATTGAGTTGGCTCTTTGTAGGTTGATCTTGATACTTGCGTGAAAGTTTCTGAAATAGCAATATTTGCGTACAATAGTTGGCGTGCTATAGCTGATTGTTCGCGCATCGTTCGTCCTACTGAGTTGAAACTTTGAACAATTGTTGTTGAAGCTTGCGTGAAAATTCCTGACATAGTATTAAAGTAGGACTCGCACTGCAGTATGAGTGTTTCTCTCAATTAATATCTTAAGGCGGGTCTCTGCGTGAACGGCAATTATAGACAATGGAACTTTGAATTATTCAATATACATTAAAAATTGTCTCTATTCTCTCAATGAATAGAAAACATAGCTCAATTTTTGTAACCAGCTCACAGATTACTTTCAAACTAGGGCTACTAATAGTCAATGGATACAAGTATGATGTGTAAGAAATTTGTCATGATTACTCCACCCATTGATAAGTTATAGACGATTGAACTTTGAATTATTCAATAAACATTGAAAATTGTCTCTATTCTATCAATGGATAGAAAACATAGTTCAATTTTGTAACCAGCCCATAAAATACTCTTAAACTGGAGCTTCTAATAGCAAATAGATACAAGTATAGAGTGTGCAAAAATTTGTCACGATTACTCTACCCATTGATAAGTTATAGTCGATTGAACTTTGAACTATTCAATACACAATAAGAATTGTCTCTATTCTCTCAATGAATAGAAAACATAGTTTAATTTTGTAGCCAGCTCATATAATACTTTTCAAACTAGGGCTACTAATAGTAAATGGGTACAAGTATAATGTGTGGAAAATTTGTCATGATTACTTTACTCATTGATAAGTTATAGGAAATTGAACTTTGAATTATTCAAAACACATAGAAATTTTTCTCTATTCTCTTAATGAATAGAAAACATAGTTTAATTTTGTAACCAGTCTATAGAATACTTTTAAACTGGGGCTACTAATAGTAAATGGATACAAGTATAATGTGTCGTAGATTTGTCATGATAACTTCACCCATTGATAAGTTAAAGACGATTGAACTTTGAATTATTCAATTCACATTAAAAATTGTCTCTATTCTCTCAATGAATAGAAAACATAGTTTAATTTTGTAACCAGCCCATAGAATACTTTTCAACTGATGCTACTAATAGTAGATGGATACAATTAAAATGTGTATAAGAAATTGTCATGATTACTCTACCCATTGATAAGTTATAGACGATTGAACTTTTAATTATTTAATACACATTGAAAATTGTTTCTATTCTCTCAATGAATAGAAAACATAGTTTAATTTTGCAACCAGTTCATAGAATACTCTCAAACTGAAGCTACTAATAGTAAATGGATACAAGTATAGTTTGTGAAAAATTTGTCATGATTACTCTACCCATTGACAAGTTATAGATGATTGAACTTTGAATTATTCAACACACATTATAAATTGTCTCTATTCTCTCAATGAATAGAAAACATAGTTTAATTTTGTAACCAGCCCATAGAATACTTCTAAACAGAGGCTACTAATAGTAAATGAATACAAGTATAATGTGTAGTAAATTTGTCGTGATAACTTTACCTATTGACAAGTTATAAAACGATTGAACATTGAATTATTCAATGAATAGAAAAAAACATAGTTTAATTTTGTAACCAGCCCATAGAATACTTTAAACTGGGGCTATCAATAGTGAATGGATACAAGTATGATTCGTGAAAAGATTGTTATGATTACTTCACCCATTGATAAGTTATAGACGATTGAACTTTGAATTATTCAATACTCATGAAAAATTGTCTCTATTCTCTCAATGAATAGAAAACATAGTTTAATTCTGTAACCAGCTCATAGAATACTCTCAAACTAGGGATACTAATAGTTAATGGATACAAGTATAATGTGTAGAAATTTGTAATGAATACTTTACCCATCGATAAGTTATAGACGATTGAACTTTGAATTATTCAATAAACATTGAAAATTGTCTCTGTATTATCAATGGATAGAAAACATAGTTTAATTTTGTAACCAGCCCATAGAATACTTCCAAACGGGGGTTACTGATAGTAAATAGATACAAGTATAATGTGTGAAAAATTTGTCATGAATACTGTACCCATTGATAAGTTATAGACGATTCAACTTTGAATTATTCAAAACACATTGAAAATTGTCCCTATTCTCTCAATGAATAGAAAACATAGTTCAATTTTGTAACCAGCGTATAGAATACTTCCAAACTAGGGCCATTCGTAGTACATGGATACAAGTATTATGTTTGAAATTTTTGTCATGATTACTCCACCCATTAATAAGTTATAGTTGATTGAACTTTGAATTATTCATTACACATTAAAAATTGTCTCTATTCTCTCAATAAATAGAAAACATAGTCTTAATTTGAGACCAGCTCATTGAATACTTTCAAACTACGGTACTTATAGTTAATGGACACAAGTATAATGTGTGAAAAATTTGTCATGATCACTGTACCCATTGATAAGTTATAGACGATTGAACTTTGAATTGTTCAATAATCATTAAAAAGTGTCTCTATTCTCTCAATGAATAGAAAACATAGTTTGAATTTCGTAACCAGCCTATAAAATACTTCCAAACTGGGGTTATCAATAGTAAATGGATACAAGTACAATGTGTAAAAAATTTGTTATGATTACTTCACTCATTGATAAGTTATAGACGATAGAACTTTGAATTATTCAATACATAATTAAAATTGTCTTTATTCTTTCAATGAATAGAAAAGATAGTTCGATTGCTTAACCAGCAATTCCAAAACTTACAAACTGGGGTGACTGATGACAATTAATTTTGCATATAACTACATCAATACTGAACGCGTACCTAAAATATGAGTTTTCTACAATTCCTGGTAAATGCAAAAAATAGTTCATTCCGAACGGTGGAATTTAATAAATTATCAACTCAATACATAATCTGTAAAAAATGACTTATCACTCTTTATTTCCTGTATTTTGTGTCATACTTGAGCAGATTAGTTGAATTTAACAAATGAAATAAAACAAAATTCAGTCTTTCACATAACAGTTGATTATTCAAGTTCTTATTTTTGTTCATATTAGAAATTAAAGCCTATTTTGAAAGTAGAAAAGAAATCATGGACCCTCCCGGTATGTAAGTCAAAACATAATACGTAATAAATTCAATAACATATATTTTTCTATAGCTTTACTTATTCAAGCTTTATTTCTATTGGGAGGCGTACACGTATGTATTCCTTTCTTCCATTTTTATCAACTCAAAATACAATTTTTTCATAGTTACAAAATCACCTCGACGAATATATTATTGGAAACCCAAATATTGGTGCACAATTAATGTTCATCGGGGCATTATCTAATGTTGCAGGAACAGTTCTGCTATTTAGAAATAATCGAACATTATATATAATACGTAAGTTTCATCAAGTATAAATTTCATTATTTTTGTATTCGAAATCCTGTTTTTTCAGTAGTTAGTATATTGCTACCAAATTTGAGTCAACCGAACCAAGATATAATAGAAATTGTTGATTCAGACTAACAATACCAATATTTTAATCAAATACACTTCTATATTTGAAATACTATATAATAACAATATGTATGATTCAATACTTCATCTTTATATAACTTGTTTTCAGTTTCAAATTAGCTTCTTAAAACAACCTTTACAAAAATTCAATAAAAAAAATAAAACAAGAAATCTAATTACGTTCATGAAATGGAACAAAATTAAGTCTTTCACATAACAGTTGATTATTCAAGTTCTTATTTTTGTTGATATAAGAAATTAAAGCCCATTTTGAGAGTAGAAAAGAAATCAAGAACCCTCCCAGTATGTAAGTCAAAACATAATGAGTAATAAATTTAATAACATATATTTTTTTATAACTTTACTTGTTCAAGTTTTATTTCTATTGGGAAGCGTACAAGAAAAATAGTATAGCAAAATTCACAAAGATGCAATGAAAATCAAATAGCTCACTACATATTCACAATATATATGATTTAATACTTCACCTGTACATTACCTGCTTTCAGTTGTAATTTTGTTTTCCTAAACTTTATATCAAAATTGAATCATACAATTATAGAACCATATGGCACTTAAAATTCCCGAATAAGTAAGAAGAATATTTATATTTTCTTTTGTTAATTAAATAAACAAAAAATCTAATTATAACATTACCTGTTTTCACCTAAATCTGTTCCTTTCTTCCTTAAAATAAAAAAATAATATATTTATTCAATACTCTTACAAGAAACCAATTGAAAAAAAATCTAGAATAAGAAACAACCTATAAATAGAACTTTACGCTTCTAAATAAGTTGTCAAAAATAAATATTACAATTCACATATAAAATATAACAGAAAAAATAACATGAGGTGTTAATTCGAATGTAAATAGTAATCAAGTGTTGAAAATAGCTTTATTGGTTCATACTGGCAATGGAAGCTCTAAAAAAAGAAGAAAAATTAGAAAAATTTCCTAATCACTTCAAAATGTACTCACATATACATAAATTGTTCTTTTAGCCCGCCACAGCTGGAGGTTCCCCAAATCTTCGAAAGATATTTCAATAAAATCAGACATCTAGAAAACAAACACTTTTAAAAATCAGCTGTTTAAAATAGAAAAACACTGTCACTCACGTTCAACTCCAGAATCAAAAACTTCTGTATTGCTAGCACCATTTGTACCTGTGCTGTAACTAGAATATATATTTTTTTTGTCAAAAAATATATTAACTTTAAACACACTCACAACTTACAACACATTCTGATGACTTTCAAACATAGAATGATACGATAATAGTTTGCAAAAATAGAACAGATATGAAATTATCAAAATAATTTATTATCGCACATGTACATCCTGTATTCATTCTATCTTCAAAAAACACATAATTCCAGTTTTTATTCATTGTTCATCGCTTCAAGGTTTCTATCAATTAGAAGATATCTTTTTTACAGTTTGAACTACTCATTTATAGATGGCAGAGTATGTATGCATCTGGAAAACTTCACATAGCTAGTAAAGAATAGTGAGACGCGTTGCATACCTCGAAGATTGAAGACGGAAACGATCTCCTGCATATTGCTCCCATATTCCTTGACGACTTAATTTGTATGCATATTTCCACGCTATCATGTGATGTACCATTACTTTATCATCGAACGTTACAGATTTCATATCAATGAAAGAATGTATAACAAAAAGCTTGTGTCTATTGAAAATAGAAAGCATAAAATTCCAACAGCTATTTTATAATACAAAATAATACGACTTTATTACTATATAAGTCCAAATTTCCGTTCTACTAATAAGTCTTCCGTTCAATTTTGATTTACAATAACCTTGAAGCTAGGCATAAAAGATAAATCTTTCTGCAGAGCATGTAACAACGAATGTAAGCTCATCAATTTTATTGTTATCAAACGTACACATCCTGCATTCATATATATATACAATTATATCTCTGTTATAATATTTTTATTCGTTGATCTGAGTACACATGTACTCAAAGAACTTATGAGCAAAATTCATATGCAAACGATACTTATTAGTGTGTAATGACACAAAAAAATTCTTTAACACACCACAAAAATCTTCCAGACGCCCCTCCATTTTTTTCTTGCAACCTTTAGCTACTCGTTCACAGATGGCAGCATCAGCGCGCTCTTTTTCATTTACAACCATTTCTTAAGACGTTGTTCAAAAAAGAACTTAAGACGTTCTCTTATCACTTCTTGAGACGCTGTCCAAGAAAAACTCAAGACGTTCTTATCATTTCTTAAGACGCTGTCCAAGAGAAACTCAAGACGTTCTTATCAATTCTAAAGACGTTCTTATCAATTCTTAAGACGTTGGCCAAGAAAAGTCAAGACGTTCTTATCAGTTCTTAAGACGTTCTTCTCACGGATGACCTTGAAATTGGCTTGGAGCCAGCTTCTTATACCTACTACTGTATATCTGCTCAGAAGCAAGATTTTGCTTCAGAAATGCGTTATATGGCAGAATCTAGCACCGAATACATCATATTTTGTGTTTTAAGAGTGCTATTCGCAGTTTTACAAACTTTGGAATAAGTCAAAATCACGCTTTTCCGGGCAGACTTCCACAATCAAAAAGTTCATATTCCTAGTTAGGAACTCATAATATGTATAAATCCATCAACAAAAACATCATATCTCGCGTTCTCAGAGCGCTATCTGCAGTTATATGAAGTTTGGAATAAGTCAAAATTACCACATTCTGAGCAGTTCCAAAGTATCGCAAATCACATAAATCTATCCAATACAACAGTATACGCATGAATCCGTCCTCAAATGCACAAAATTTTGCGTTTTCAGCGAGTTATCAGCGTTTTCTCTGAGTCTCCTTGAGAAATTTTTGATTCTGTAAATCTGTGCAGAAGCAAGATTTTGCTTTAGGAATGCGTTATATGGCAGAATCTAGCACCAAATACATCATATTTCGTATTTTTAGAATGCTATTGGCAGTTTTACAAACTTTGTAATAAGTCGGAATCACGCTTTTCCGGGCAGATTTTACCAATCAAAAAGTTCATATTCTTATTCAGGACCTCATAATATGTATGAATCCATCAACAATAACATCATATCTCGTGTTTTCAGAGCGCTATCTGCAGTTGTATGAAGTTTGAAATAAGTCAAAATTACCACATTCTCAGCGGTTTTGAAGTATCGCAAATCACATAAATCTATCCAATACAACATAATACGCATCATTTCGTCCTCAAATGCACAAAATTCTGCGTTTCCAGCGAGTTATCAGCGTTTTTTCTGAGTCTCGTTGAGAAATTTTTGATTCTGTAAATCTGCTCAGAAGCAAGATTTTGCTTCAGAAATGCGCTGTATGGCAGAATCTAGCACCAAATACATCATTTTTCGTGTTTTTATAGTGCTATTAGCAGTTTTTCAAACTTTGGAATAATTCGAAATCACGCTCCTCCGCGCGGATTTTCACGATCAAAAAGTTCATATTCCTATTCAGGACCCCATAATATGTATGAATCCATCAAGAATAACATCATATCTCGTGTTTTCAGAGCGCTATCTGCAGTTATATGAAGTTTGAAATAAGTCAAAATTGCCACATTCTCAGCGGTTTCAAAGTATCGCAAATCACATAAATCTATCCAATACAACATAATACGCATGAGACCGTCCTCAAATGCACAAAATTCTGCGTTTCCAGCGAGTTATCAGCGTCTTTTCTGAGCTCGTTGAGAAATATTTGATTCTGTAAATCTGCTCAGAAGCAAGATTTTGCTTCAGAAATGCATTATATGGCAGAATCTAGCACCAAATACATCATATTTCGTGTTTTTGGAGTGCTATCCGCAGTTTCACCAGCTTTGGAATAAGTCGAAATCACACTTTTCCGCGCAGATTTTTACAATCAAAAAGTTCATATTCATATTCAGGACTTCATAATATGTATGAATCCATCAACAAAAATATCATATCTCGTGTTTTCAGAGCGCTATCTGCAGTTATATGAAGTTTGAAATAAGTCAAAATTGCTACATTCTCAGCGGCTTCAAAGTATCGCAAATCATATAAATCTATCCAATACAACATAATACGCATTAATCCGTCCTCAAATGCACAAAATTATGCGTTTTCAGCAAGTTATAAGCGTTTTTTCTAAGTCTTGTTGAGAAATTTTTTATTCTGTAAACAGCTCAGAAGCAGGATTTTGCTTCAGAAATGCGTTATATGGCAGAATCTAGCACCGAATACATCATATTTCGTGTTTTTAGAGTGTTATTCGCAGTTCTACAAACTTCGGAATAAGTCGAAATAACGCTTTTCCAGGCAGATTCTACTAATCAAAGAGTTCATATTTCTATTCAGGACCTCATAATATGTATGAATCCATCAACAATAACATCATATTCCGTGTTTTCAGAGCGCTATCTGCAGTTATATGAAGTTTGAAATAAGTCAAAATTACCACATTCTTAGCGGTTTCAAAGTATCGCAAATCACATAAATCTATCCAATACAACATAATACGCATGAATCCGTCCTTAAATGCACAAAATTCTGCGTTTCCAGCGAGTTATCAGCGTTTATTCTGAGTCTCGTTGAGAAATTTTTGATTCTGTAAATCTGTTCAGAAGCAAGATTTTGCTCCAGAAATGCGTTATATGGCAGAATCTAGCACTAAATACATCATATTTCGTGTTTTTAGAGTGCTATTTGCAGTTTTACAAACTCTGGAATAAGTCGAAAACACGCTCTTCCGCGCAGATTTTTACAATCGAAAAGTTCATATTCCCATTCAAGACCTCATAATATGTATGAATTCATCAACAAAAGCATCATTGCTCGTGTTTTCAGAGCGCTATCTGCAGTTATATGAAGTTTGAAATAAGTCAAAATTACCACATTCTCAGCGGTTTCAAAGTATCGCATATCACATAAATCTATCCAATACAATATATTCCGCATGAATCCGTCCTCGAATGCACAAAAATTTGCGTTTACAGCGAGTTATTAGCGTTTTTTCTGAGTCTCGTTGAGAAATTTTTGATTCTGTAAATCTGCTCAGACGTAAGATTTTGCTTCAGAAATGCGTTATATGGTAGAATCTAGCACCAAATACATCATATTTCGTGTTTTTGGAGTGCTATTTGCAGTTTTACAAACTTTGGATTGAGTCGAAATCACGCTTTTCCGCGCATATTTTCACAATCAAAAAGTTCATATTCCTATTCAGGACCTCATAATATGTATGAATCCATCAACAAAAACATCATATCTCGTGTTTTCAGAGCGCTATCTGCAGTTATATGAAGTTTGGAATAAGTCAAAATTACCACATCCACAGCGGTTTCAAAGTATCGCAAATCACATAAATCTATCCAATACAACATAATACGCATGAATCCGTCCTCAAATGCACAAAATTTTGCGTTTCCAGCGGGTTATCAGCGTTTTTTCTGAGTCTCGTTGAGAAATTTTTGATTCTGTAAATCTGCTCAAAAGCAAGATTTTGCTCTAGGAATGCGTTATATGGCAGAATCTAGCACCAAATACATCATATTTTGTGCTTCAAGAGTACTATTGGCAGTTTAACAAACTCTGGAATAAGTCGAGAACACGCTTTTCCGGACAGATTTCACCAATCAAAAAGTTCATATTCACATTCAGGACCTCATAATACGGATGAATTCATCAACAAAAACATCATATCTCGTGTTTTCAGAGCGCTATCTGCAGTTATATGAAGTTTGGAATAAGTCAAAATTACCACATTCTGAGCGGTTTCAAAGTATCGCAAATCACATAAATCTATCCAATAAAACATAATACGCATAAAATCGTCCTCAAATGCACAAAATTTTGCGTTTTCAGCGAGTTATCAGCGTTTTTTCTGAGTCTCGTTGAGAAATTTTTAATTCTGTAAATCTGCTCAGTAGCAACACTCTGCTCCAGAAATGCGTTATAAGGCAGAATCTAGCACCAATTCTATCATATTTCGTGTTCTTAGAGTGCTCTTCGCAGTTTTACCAACTTTGGAATAAGTCGAAATCATGCTTTTCCGCGCAGATTTTCACAATCAAAAAGTTCATATTGCTATTCAGAACCTCATAATATGTATGAATCCATCAACAAAAACATCATATCTCGTGTTTTCAGAGCGCTATCTGCAGTTATATGGAGTTGGAAATAAGTCAAAACTACCACATTCTCAGCGGTTTCAAAGTATCGCAAATCACATAAATCTATCCAATACAACATAATACGCATGAATCCGTCCTCAAATGCACAAAATTCCGCGTTTCCAGCGAGTTATCAGCGTTTTTTCTGAGCTCGTTGAGAAATTTTTGATTCTGTAAATCTGCTCAGAAGCAAGATTTTGCTTTAGAAATGCTTCATGTGGCAGAATCTAGCACCAAATACATCATATTCCGTGTTTTTAGAGTGCCATTTGCAGTTTAACAAACTTTGGAATAAGTCGAAATCACGCTTCTCCGCGCAGATTTCCACAATCAAAAAATCATATTCCCATTCAGGACCTCATAATATGTATGAATACATCAACAAAAACATAATATCTCGTGTTTTCAGAGCGCTATCTGCAGTTATATGAAGTTTGAAATAAGTCAATATTAACACATTCTCAGCGGTTTAAAAGTATCGCAAATCACATAAATCTATCCAATACAACATAATACGCATGAATCTGTCCTCGAAGGCACAAAATTTTGCGTTCCCAGCAAGGTATCAGCGTTCTTTCTGAGTCTAGTTGAGAAATTTTTGATTCTGTAAATCTGCTCAGAAGCAAGATTTTGCTCTAGAAATGCGTTATATGGCAGAATCTAGCACCAAATACATCATATTCGGTGTTTTTAGAGTGCTATTCGCAGTTCTACTAACTTTGGAATAAGTCGAAATCACGCTTTTCTGGGCAGATTCACAATCAAAAAGTTCATATACCTATTCAAGACCTCATAATATGTATGAATCCATCAACAAAAACATAATATCTCGTGTTTTCAGAGCGGTATCTGCAGTTATATGAAGTTTGAAATAAGTCAGAATTACCACATTTTTAGCGGTTTCAAAGTATCGCAAATCACATAAATCTATCCAATACAACATAATACGCATGAATACGTCCTCAAATGCACAAAATTTTGCGTTTCCAGCGAGTTATCAGCGTTTTTTCTGAGTCTCGTTGAGAGATTTCTGATTCTGTAAATCTGCTCAGAAGCAAGATTTTGCTTCAGAAATGCGTTATATGGCAGAATCTAGCACCAAATACATTATATTTAGTGTTTTTAGAGTGCTATTGGCAGTTTTACAAACTTTGGAATAAATAGAAATCACGCTTTTCCGGGCAGATTTTCACAATCAAAAAGTTCATATTCCAATTCGGGACCTCATGATATGTATGAATCCATCGACAAAAACATAATATCTCGTGTTTTCAGAGCGCTATCCGCAGTTATATGAAGTTTGGAATAAGTCAAAATTACCACATTCTCAGCGGTTTCAAAGTATCGCAAATAACATAAATCTATCCAATACAACATAATACGCATGAATCTGTCCTCAAATGCACAAAATTTTGCGTTCCCAGCGAGTTATCAGCGTTTTTTCTGTCTCGTTGAGAAATTTTTGATTCTGTAAATCTGCTGAGAAGCAAGATTTTGCTTCAGAAATGCGTTATATGGCAGAAGCAAACACCAAATACATCATATTCCGTGTGTTTAGAGTGCTATTCGCAGTCTTACAAACTTTGGAATAAGTCGAAATAACTCTTTTCCGGTCAGATTTTCACAATCAAAAAGTTCATATTCCCATTCAGGACCTCATAATATGTATGAATCCATCAACAAAAACATCATATCTCGTGTTTGCAGAGCGCTATCTGCAGTTATATGAAGTTTGAAATAAGTCAAAATTACCACATTCTCAGCGGTTTCAAAGTATCGCAAAACACATGAATCTATCCAATACAACATAATACGCATGAATCCGTCCTCGAATGCACAGAATTCTGCGTTTCCAGCGAGTTATCAGCGTTTCTTCTGAATCTTATTGAGAAATTTTTGATACTTTAAATCTGCTCAGAAGCAAGATTTTGCTCCAAAAATGCGTTATATGGCGGAATCTAGCACCAAATACATCATATTTCGTGTTTTTAGAGTGCTATTCGCAGTTCTACAAACTTTGGAATAAGTCGGAATCACGCTCTATCGCGCATATTCTCATAATCAAAATGTTCATATTCCTATTCAGGACCTCATAATATGTATGAATCCATCAACAAAAACATCATATCTCGTGTTTTCAGAGCGCTATCTGCAGTTTTATGAAGTTTGAAATAAGTCAAAATTACCACATTAGCAGCGGTTTCAAAGTATCGCATATCGCATAAATCTATCCAATACAACATAATATGCATGAATCCGTCCTCAAATGCACAGAATTTTGCGTTTCCAGCGAGTTATCAGCGTTTTTTCTGAGTCTCGTTGAGAAATTTTTGATTCTGTAAATCTGCTCAGAAGCAAGATTTTGCTTCAGAAATGCGGGCAGAATCAAGCACCAAATACATCATATTTCGTGTTTTTGGAATGCTATTTGCAGTTTTACAAACTTTGGAAAAAGTCGAAATCACGCTTTTCCGCGCAGATTTTCACAATCAAAAAGTTCATATTCCTATTCAGGACCTCATAAAATGTATGAATCCATCAACAAAAACATCATATCCCGTGTTTTCAGAGCGCTATCTGCAGTTATATGAAGTTTGAAATAAGTCAAAATTACCACATTCTCAGCGGTTTCAAAGTATCGCAAATAACATAAATCTATCCAATACAACATAATACGCATGAATCTGTCCTCAAATGCACAAAATTTTGCGTTCCTAGCGGGTTAACAGCGTTTTTTCTGAGTCTCGTTGAGAAATTTCTGATTCTGTGAATCTGCTCAGAAGCAAGTTTTTGCTTCAGAAATGCGTTATATGGCAGAATCTAGCACCAAATACATCATGTTTTGTGTTTTTAGAGTGCTATTCGCAGTTTCACAAACTTTTAGTAAGCCGGAATCACGCTTTTCCGCGCAGATTTTCACAATCAGAAAGTTCATATTCCCATCCAGGACCTCATAATATGTATGGATCCATCAACAAAAACATCATATCTTGTGTTCTCAGAGCGCTATCTGCAGTAATATGAAGTTTGAAATAAGTCAAAATTACCACATTCTCAGCGGTTTCAAAGTATCGCAAATCACATAAGTCTATCCAATACAACATAATACGCATGAACCCGTTCTCAATTCCACAAAATTTAGCGTTTTCAGCGAGTTATCAGCGTTTTTTCTGAGTCTCGATGAGAAATTTTTGATTCTGTGAATCTGCTCAGAAGCAAGATTTTGCTTCAAAAATGCGTTATATGGCAGAATCTAGCACCAAATACATCATATTTCGTGTTTTTAGAGTGCTTTTTGCAGTTTTACAAACTTAAGAATAAGTCGAAAATCACGCTTTTCCGCGCAGATTTCTAGAATCAAAAAGTTCATATTCCTATTCAGGACCTGATAATATGTATGAATCCATCAACAAAAACATCATATCTTGTGTTTTCAGAGCGCTATCTGCAGTTATATGAAGTTTGAAATGTCAAAATTACCACATTCTTAGCGGTTTCAAAGTATCGCAAATCACATAAATCTATCCAATACAACATGATACGCATTAATCTGTCCTCAAATGCACAAAATTTTGCGTTCCCAGCGAGTCATCAGCGAGTTTTCTGAGTCTCGTTGAGAAATTTCTGAGTCTGTGAATCTGCTCAAAAGTCAGTTTTTGCTTCAGAATGCGTTATATGGCAGAATCTAGCATTAAATACATCATATTTCGTGTTATTAGAGTGCTATCCGCAGTTTCACAATCTTTGGAATAAGTCGAAATTACGCTCTTCCGGGCAGATTTTCACAATCAAAAAGTTCATATTCCTATTCAGGACCTCATAATATGTATGAATTCATCAACAAAAACATTATATCTCGTGTTTTCAGAGCGCTTTCTGCAGTTATATGAAGTTTGAAATAAGTCAAAATTACCACATTCTGAGCAGTTTCAAAGTATCGCAAATCACATAAATCTATCCAATACAACATCATACGCATGAATCCGTCCTCAAATGCACAAAATTTTGCGTTTCCAGCAAGTTATCAGCGTTTTTTTCTGAGTCTCGTTGAGAAATTTTTGATTCTGTCAATCAGCTCAGAAGCAAGATTTTGCTTCAGAAATGCGTTATATGGCAGGATCTAGCACAAAATGTGTCAATCTTGTCGTCCACATACCGAATTGGATGTTTCAGCTGTTTCAGATGCTGGTAGTGTCTCTTTGGGATCTTTGCGTGATTTGCAAATACAGATAAGTTCTATTAAATCTGATATTATCTCTGCATTTGAGCTTAGATTTGAATCGTTGATGAAGTCAATTAATTTTTGCTGTGACAAAATTTCAGAATTTGAATTAAATATGAAATCAGTTAATCAAAAATTAAAAAGAATTTGAAAAAGTTAAAGAGGAGAACAAAGATTTGAAATTGACTATTACGAATCTAAATGATAGAATGAATGATATGGAACAATATACACGCATGAACAACGTAGTTATACAAAATATTCCTGAGAAAAATAATGAAAACATATGTGAAATTGTGTCCAATATCGCTAAGTCAGTGAATTTAGATATCACAGCTAGCGATCCTCGATGCAGCTCATCGAGTTCCTCATTTCGACAAGAGGAGCTCTAATATTCCAAAAAATATTGTTGTCAAGTTTATGTCCAGATACCAGAAAGAAGCGTTTATCAGTTCTTTAAAATTGAAGAAAATTACAACAAAAACTCTTTGCTTTGATGGATCAGAGAATAATATCTATGCAAATGATCATCCGACTAAGAAAAATATGATCCTGTTCAAACTGGCTCGTGATGAACTTCGCGCTAAAAATTTTAAATACGTGGGGTCGAAGCATCCGAAGATTTTTGCACAGCAAAACTGACACTTCAAAAACACTGATTATTCATTCTGAGGCAGATATCATAAAACTGGTTTAAATTGTATATATTATTGAATATTAATTCTAGATTTTTATGGCTTTGTGCGTTTATTATCAAAACGTGAATGGTTTAAGAACAAAAACCACTGAAATCAAATATAGCTCTTCTACATGTGATTGTGATATTATTTGTCTAACTGAAACAAATTTGTCTTCGTCAGTGTTTGATCATGAAGTGTTGGCTGATAATTATTCCGTGGTTAGGCGTGATAGATATACTGCTACTACATCCTCGCATAAATGTAATGGTGGTGGTGTTCTAATCGGCATAAAAAATACCATCAACTTTGTGCATGAACCGGAGTGGTCATCGGATGCGGAAGATGTTTGGATCACTATTTATTTGAAAACACATAAGTTACATATTTGCTGTGTCTATTTACCCCCTAAGTGTAGTGAAGCATTCAATATTTTTTTAAACAATATGTCACTAATCATTGATTCGCAACCTAATGATAAATTTTTAATCTGTGGTGATTTCAATTCACCTCTTCTACAATGGCACCAAACACAAAATTACTATCTCGCAAGGAAAACTTATAATACCATGTCTACTGATTTTATGGATACCATCTTATATACTTATCTTAAGCAATATAACGGGATAGCTAACCAAGATAATCGACACCTTGATTTGGTTTTATCTAATTGTCATAATGTCACTGTCAAAGCATATTGCAGTCCATTGAGTAAAGTTGATTCAAGATATCATCCTCCATTATTAGTTTATTATGAAGATTTTCCTGAACCAGTATTAAATTCTAATCCTAGAAAAATATTTTTGTATAAAAAAGCCGACTATAATGTCATAAATAATTATTTAGCTTGCATAAATTGGTCAGAAGAATTCAAAACCTTGAAGTGTGGAGGAAGCCCTGAGTAAATTTTATGGAATCTTGAATAACATTATCAATGAGCTTGTGCCGAAAAAGACCATTACTAAGAGATCCTACCCTTGTTGGTTCTCATTTGAGTTAATCAAATTAATTAAAGAAAAATCCAAAGCACATAGCCAATATAAGCGTTTTAAAACTGATTTTTATTACACAGAGTTTTCTTTATTGCGGAAAAGAGTGAAATGTGTCACAAAAGTTTGTTACTCGAACTATATCGAGAATGTCGAGAATGAGATACCCTCTAACGTTAAGAAATTTTGGTCGTACGTTTCCTCTGTCAAAAAACATAGCATACCTTCTAATATGATATTCAATGATACTAGTTCATGCGATGGCAGTGAGATTTGCAACATGTTTGCTAATTACTTTAATTCTGTATTTTTAGATAATAGTACAAAGACTGACACTACAAAATTTCTTCATGAGCATGTTGACTCTAGTATTAATCTAAGTGAATTATTCATTACGGAGAATGAAACTTGTGAAATGATATCAACCCTGGATATAAACAAGGGAGCAGGCTCAGATGGTATTCCTCCTATATTTATAAAAAACTGCTCATTGTCTTTATGCCATCCTCTAACAATAATTTTTAATCAATCGCTTGCTGAAGGTCAGTGTCCAAGTTTGTGGAAGAAAGCTCTTGTTGTCCCTGTTCATAAGAATGGTAGTAGAAACTTGATCGAAAACTATCGTCCCATCTCAAAACTTTGTATATTTGAGAAAATATTCGAAAAAATAATATATAAATATTTATTTGCATCATTCAAAAATATTAATAACTTGGAACAGCACGGTTTCTACTCTGGTAGGTCTGCTGAAACAAATTTGGTTGAATACTCAGATTTCATTCTTAAACATATGGACAATAGAGCACAAGTAGATGCTGTGTACACTGACTTCAGTAAAGCATTTGATAAAATTAATCACTCTATCTCAATATCGAAACTTGAGACGTATGGTGTTCATGGCAGTCTTTTGAGTTGGTTTAAATCATATCTTGAAAATAGGAAACAATGTATAAAGGTTATTGGATATTCATCTGATTATTTTTCTGTTACGTCAGGTGTTCCACAAGGATCCCATTTAGGGCCTCTTCTTTTTATTATATTCATTAATGATATCAAGTCTTGCTTTTTGAATTGTAGATTCATCATGTATGCCGATGACCTTAAGGTATATAATCCTGTTACTTCTATATCTGATTGTATCGCTCTTCAAGAAGATTTAGATAGATTAAGTATTTATTTGAAACTAAATGATTTAGCTCTCAATCACAGCAAGTGTTCGCTCATTTCTTTCTCCCGTAATAGAAGTATTCTAGAGTTTATTTATAACATTGATGATAATAATGTTTCTCGTGTATCTCAAGTAAAAGATCTTGGTATTATTTTCGACTGTAAGCTTATTTTTGATCTTCACATTGATTTTGTAGTAAAAAAAGCCTATGCTTGGATTTATTCTAAGGATAGGCGAGAAATTATAAAATTACAAAACACTAGCTGGCTTGTACTTTTCTGTTGTTCGTTGTCATTTAGAATATGCCACTGTTTGTTGGTCTCCGTTTTATAAAATATATGTCGGCAGAATCGAGAGTATTCAACGAAAATTCATTTATATTCTGAATAAAAGGTTTCCACAAATTATAATTTCTCTTCCATCACTTGAAAATAGACGAGCCTTACTTCAATCATCCTTTGTTCTCAAAGTTTTAAATAATCTTGTTAGTTGTCCGAATATACTAAATGAACTCTTGATTAGAATACCCCCCAATTCTACCAGATCAATTGAAATGTTCATTTTAAATACTTGCAGAACCAACTCTGCCTTGAATTCTCCTATATATCGAATGATTGTCATATTCAATAAATTGTTATCTCTTGGTTATTCACCAGATATTTTCACATGTAGCTTACGTACATTCAAAGTTTCTGCTTCGAAGCATATTATGTCTAGTTTCGAAACTAAGTTATTAATATTAGTTTACTCTAGTCACTATGGCGATAATTTTTATATTTTTTTCTTGTGAATTGATTGTGTTGTGCTATTATTGAGATTCGTCCTGTTGCATAACCTCATTGAATGAATGAATAAATAAATAAATAAATAAAAATACATCATATTTTGTGTTTTTGGAGTGCTATTTGCAGTTTTACAATCTTTTGAATAAGTCGAAATCACACTTTTCCGCGCAGATTTTCACAATAAAAAAGTTCGTCTTCCCGTTCAGGACCTCATAATATGTATGAATCTATCAACAAAAACATCATTTCTCCTGTTTTCAGAGCGCTATCAGCAGTTATATGAAGTTTGAAATAAGCCAAAATTACCACATTCTCAGCGGTTTCAAAGTATCGCAAATCACATAAATCTATCCAATACAACATAATACGCATGAATCCGTCCTCAAATGCACAAAATTCCGCGTTTCCAGCGAGTTATCAGCGTTTTTTCTGAGCTCGTTGAGAAATTTTTGATTCTGTAAATCTGCTCAGAAGCAAGATTTTGCTCTAGAAATGCGTTATATGGCAGAATCTAGCACCAAATACATCATATTTCGTGTTTTTAGAGTGCTATTCGCAGTTTTACAAACTTTGGAATAAGTCGGAATCACGCTCTTCCGGGCAGATTTTCAGAATCAAAAAGTTTATATTCCTATTAAGGACCTCATAATATGTATGAATTCATCAACAAAAACATCATATTATGTGTTTTCAGAGCGCTATCTGCAGTTATATGAAGTTTGAAATAAGTCAAAATTACCACATTCTCAGCGGTTCCAAAGTATCGCAAATCACATAAGCTATCCAATACAACATAATACGCATGAATCCGTCCTCGAATGCACAAAATTTAGCGTTTTCAGCGAGTTATCAGCGTTTTTTCTGAGTCTCGTTGAGAAATTTTTGATTCTGTAAATCTGCTCAGAAGCAAGATTTTGCTTCAGAAATGCGTTATATGGCAGAATGTGGCACCAAATACCTCATATCTCGTGTATTTAGAGTGCTATTCGCAGTTTTACCAACTTTGGAATAAGTCGAAATCACGCTTTTCCGCGCAGATTTTCACGATCAAAAAGTTCATATTCCTATTCAGGACCTCATAATATGTATAAATCCATCAACAAAAACATCATATCTCGTGTTTTTAGAGCGCTATCTGCAGTTATATGAAGTTTGAAATAAGTCAAAATTACCACATTCTCAGCGGTTTCAAAGTATCGCAAATCACATAAATCTATCCAATACAACATAATACGCATGAATCTGTCCTCAAATGCTCAAAATTTTGCGTTCCCAGCGAGTTATCAGCGTTTTCTCTGAGTCCCGTTGAGAAATTTCTGAATCTGTGAATTGGCTCAGAAGCAAGTTTTTGCTTCAGAGATGCGTTATATGGCAGAATCTAGCACCAAATACATCATATTTCGTGTTTTTAGAGTGCTATTCGCAATTTTACAATTTTTGGAATAAGTCGAAATCACGCTTTTCCGAGCAGATTTTCATAATCAAAAAGTTCATATTCCTATTCAGGACCTCATAATATGTATGAATTCATCAAGAAAAACATCATATCTCGTGTTTTCAGAGCGCTATCTGCAGTTATATGAAGTTTGAAATAAGTCAAAATTACCACATTCTCAGCGGTTTCAGAGTATCGCAAATCACATAAATCTATCCAATACAACATAATACGCATGAATCTGTCCTCAAATGCACAAAATTTTGAGTTTCCAGCGAGTTATCAGCGTTTTTTCTGAGTCTCGTTGAGAAATTTTTGATTGTGTCAATCTGCTCAGAAGCAAGTTTTTGCTTGAGAAATGCGTTATATGGCAGGATCTAGCACAAAATACATCATATTTCGTGTTTTTAGAGTGCTATTTGCAGTTTTACGATCTTTGGAATAAGTCGAAATCACGTTTCTCCGCGCAGATTTTCACAATCAAAAAGTCCATATTTCCATTCAGGACCTCATAATATGTATGAATCCATCAACAAAAACATCATATCTTGTGTGTTTCAGAGCGCTATCTGCAGTTATATGAAGTTGAAATAAGTCAAAATTACCACATTCTCACCGGTTTCAAAGTATCGCAAATCACATAAGTCTATCCAATACAACATAATATGCATGAATCTGTCCTCAAATGCACAAAATTCAGCATTTCCAGCGAGTTATCAGCGTCTTTTCTGAGCTGGTTGAGAAATTTTTGATTCTGTAAATCTGCTTAGAAGTAAGATTTTGCTTCAGAAATGCGTTATATGGCAGAATCTAGCACCAAATACATCATATTTCTTGTTTTTAGAGTGCTATTCGCGGTTTGACTAACTTTGGAATAAGTCGAAATCACGCTTTACCGCGCAGATTTTAACAATCAAAAAGTTCAAATTCCTATTCATTTTGCTTCAGAAATACGTTATATGGCAGAATCTAGCATCAAATACACCATATTTTGTGTTTTTAGAGTGCTAATTGCAGTTTTACAAACTTTGGAATAAGTCGAATTCACGCTTTTCCGCGCAGATTTTCACAATCAAAAAGTTCATATTTCCATTCAGGACCTCATAATATGTATGAATCCATCAACAAAAACATCATATCTCGTAGTTTCAGAGCGCTATCTGCAGTTATATGAAGTTTGAAATAAGTCAAAATTACCACATTCTCAGCGGTTTCAGTGTATCGCAAATCACATAAATCTATCCAATACAACATAATACGCATGAATCTGTCCTAAAATGCACAAAATTCCGCGTTTCCAGCTAGTTATCAGCGTTTTTTCTGAGCTCGTTGAGAGATTTTTGATTCTGTAAATCTGCTCAGAAGCAAGATTTTGCTTCAGGAATGCGTTATATGGCAGAATCTAGCACCAAATACATCATATTTTGTGTTTTTAGAGTGCTATTCGCGGTTAGACCAACTTTGGAATAAGATGAAATCACGCTTTACCGCGCAGATTTTCATAATCAAAAAGTTCATATTCCTATTCATTTTGCTTCAGAAATACGTTATATGGCAGAATCTAGCATCAAATACACCATATTTCGTGTTTTTAGAGTGCTAATTGCAGTTTAACAAACTTTGGAATAAGTCGAAATCACGCTTTTCCGCGCAGATTTCCACAATCAAAAAGTCCATATTTTTATTCAGGACCTCATAACATGTATGAATCCATCAACAAAAACATCATATCTCGTGTTTTCAGAGCGCTATCTGCAGTTATATGAAGTTAGAAATAAGTCAAAATTACCACATTCTCAGCAATTCCAAAGTATCGCAAATCACATAAATCTATCCAATACAACATAATACGCATGAATCCGTCCTCAAATGCACAAAATTCTGCGTTTCCAGCGAGTTATCAGCGTTTTTTCTGAGTCTAGTTGAGAAATTTTTGATCCTGTAAATCTGCTCAGAAGCGAGATTTTGCTTCAGATATTCGTTATATGGCAGAATCTAGCACCAAATACATCATATTTTGTGTTTTTAGAGTGCTATTTGCAGTTTTACAAACTTTGGAATAAGCCGAAATCACGCTTTTCCAGGCAGATTTCCACAATCAAAAAGTTCATATTCCTATTCAGGACCTCATAGTATGTATGAGTCCATCAACAAAAACATCATATCTCGTGTTTTCAGAGCGCTATCTGCAGTTATATTGAGTTGGAAATAAGTCAAAATTACCACCTTCTCAGCGGTTTCAAAGTATCGCAAATAACATAAATCTATCCAATACAACATGATACGCATGAATCTGTCCTCAAATACACAAAATTTTGCGTTCCCAGCGAGTTATCAGCGTTTTTTCTGAGTCTCGTTGAGAAATTTTTGATTCTGTAAATCTGCTCAGAAGCAAGATTTTGCTTCAGAAATGCGTTATATGGCAGAATCTAGCACCAAATACATCATATTTTGTGTTTTCAGAGTGCTATTTGCAGTTTTACAAACATTGGAAAAGCCGAAATCACGCTTTTCCGGGCAGATTTTCACAATCAAAAAGTTCATATTCCTATCCAGGACCTCATGATATGTATGAATCCATCAACAAAAACATCATATCTCGTGTTTGCAGAGCGCTATCTGCAGTTATATTGAGTTGGAAATAAGTCCAAATTACCACCTTCTCAGCGGTTTCAAAGTATCGCAAATAACATAAATCTATCCAATACAACATGATACGCATGAATCTGTCCTCAAATACACAAAATTCTGCGTTTCCATTGAGTTATCAGCGTTTTTTCTGAATCTAGTTGAGAAATTTTTGATTCTGTAAATCTGCTCAGAAGCAAGATTTTGCTTCAGAAATGCGTTATATGGCAGAATCTAGCACCAAATACATCATATTTCGTGTTTTTAGAGTTCTATTTGCAGTTTTACAAACTTTGGAATAAGTCGAAATCACGCTTTTCCGCGCAGATTTTCACAATCAAAAAGTTCATATCCCCATTCAGGACCTAATAATATGTATGAATCCATCAACAAAAACATCACATCTCGTGTTTTCAGAGCGCTATCTGTAGTTATATGAGGTTTGAAATAAGTCAAAATTACCACATTCTCAGCGGTTTCAAAGTATCGCAAATCACATAAATCTATCCAATACAACATAATACGCATGAAACCGTCCTCAAATGCACAAAATTCTGCGTTTCCAGCAAGTTATCAGCGTTTTTTCTGAGTCTCGTTGAGAAATTTTTGATTCTGTAATTCTGCTCAGAAGCAAGATTTTGCTTCAGAAATGCGTTATATGGCAGAATCTAGCACCAAATACATCATATTTTGTGTTTTTAGAGTGATATTTGCAGTTTAACAAACTTTGGAATAAGTCGAAATCACGCTTTTCCGCGCAGATTTCCACAATCAAAAAAATCATATTCCCATTCAGGACCTCATAATATGTATGAATACATCAACAAAACCATCATATCTCGTGTTTTCAGAGCACTATCTGCAGTTATATGAAGTTTGAAATAAGTCAAAATTAACACATTCTCAGCGGTTTCAAAGTATCGCAAATCACATAAATCTATCCAATACAACATAATACGCATGAATCTGTCCTCGAAGGCACAAAATTTTGCGTTCCGAGCAAGTTATCAGCGTTCTCTCTGAGTCTAGTTGAGAAATTGTTGATTCTGTAAATCTGCTCAGAAGCAAGATTTAGCTTTAGAAATGCGTTATATGGCAGAATCTAGCACCAAATACATCATATTTCGTGTTTTTGGAGTGCTATTCGCAGTTTTACAAACTTTGGAATAAGTCGAAATCACGCTTTTCCAGGCAGATTTTCACAATCAAAAAGTTCATATACCTATTCAAGACCTCATAATATGTATGAATCCATCAACAAAAACATAATATCTCGTGTTTTCAGAGCGGTATGTGCCGTTATATGAAGTTTGAAATAAGTCAAAATTACCACATTCTCAGCGGTTTCAAAGTATCGCAAATCACATAAATCTATCCAATACAACATAATACGCATGAATACGTCCTCAAATGCACGAAATCTTGCGTTTCCAGCGAGTTATCAACGTTTTTTCTGAGTCTCGTTGAGAGATTTCTGATTCTGTGAATCTGCTCAGAAGCAAGATTTAGCTTTAGAAATGCGTTATATGGCAAAATCTAGCACCAAATACATTATATTTAGTGTTTTTAGAGTGCTATTGGCAGTTTTACAAACTTTGGAATAAGTCAAAATCACGCTTTTCCGGGCAGATTTTACCAATCAAAAAGTTCATATTTCTATTCAGGACCTCATATTATGTATGAGTCCATCGACAAAAACATCATATCTTGTGTTTTCAGAGCGCTATCTGCAGTTATATGAAGTTTGAAATAAGTCAAAATTACCACATTCTCAGCGGTTTCAAAGTATCGCAAATCACATAAATCTATCCAATACCACATAATACGCATGAATCTGTCCTCATATGCACAAAATTTTGCGTTCATAGCGAGTTATCAGCATTTTTTCTGAGCTCGTTGAGAAATTTTTGATTCTTTAAATCTGCTCAGAAGCAAGATTTTGCTCCAAAATTGCGTTATATGGCAGAATCTAGCACCAAATACATCATATTTCGTGTTTTTAGTGTGCTATTTGCAGTTCTACAAACTTTGGAATAAGTCGAAATCACGCTTTTTCGCGCATATTCTCACAATCAAAAAGTTCATAATCCTATTCAGGACCTCATAATATGTATGAATCCATCAACAAAAACATCATATCTCGTGTTTTCAGAGCGCTATCTGCAGTTTTATGAAGTTTGAAATAAGTCAAAATTACCACATTCGCAGCGGTTTCAAAGTATCGCATATCGCATAAATCTATCCAATACAACATATTATGCATGAATCCGTCCTCAAATGCACGAAATTTTGCGTTTCCAGCAAGTTATCAGCGTTTTTTCTGAGTCTCGTTGAGAAATTTTTGATTCTGTGAATCTGCTCAGAAGCAAGATTTTGCTTCAGAAATGCGTTATATGGCAGAATCAAGCACCAAATACATCATATTTCGTGTTTTTAGAGTGCTATTTGCAGTTTTACAAACTTTGGAATAAGTCGAAATCACGCTTTCCCGCGCCGATTTTCACAATTAAAAAGTTTATATTCCTATTCAGGACCTCATAAAATATATGAATCCATCGACAAAAACATCATATCCCGTGTTTTCAGAGCGCTATCTGCAGTTATATGAAGTTTGAAATAAGTCAAAATTACCACATTCTCAGCGGTTTCAAAGTATCGAAAATAACATAAATCTATCTAATACAACATAATACGCATGAATCTGTCCTCAAATGCACAAAATTTTGCGTTCCCAGCAAGTCATCAGCGTTTTTTCTGAGTCTCGTTGAGAAATTTCTGATTCTGTGAATCTGCTCTGAAACCAGTTTTTGCTTCAGAAATGCGTTATATGGCAGAATCTAGCACCAAATACATCATATTCCGTGTTTTTAGAGTGCTATACGCAGTTTTACAAACTTTGGAATAAGTCGAAATCACGCTTTTCCGCGCAGATTTTCACAATCAAAAAGTTCATATTTCTATTCAGGACCTCGTATTATGTATGAATCCATCAACAAAAACATCATATCTCGTGATTTCAGAGCACTATCTGCAGTTATATAAAGTTTGAAATAAGTCAAAATTACCACATTCTCAGCGGTTTCAAAGTATCGCAAATAACATAAATCTATCCAATACAACATAATACGCATGAATCTGTCCTCAAATGCACAGAATTTTGCGTTCCCAGCGAGTTATCAGCGTTTTTTCTGAGTCTCGTTGAGAAATTTTTGATTCTGTAAATCTACTCAGAAGCAAGATTTTGCTCCAGAAATGCGTCATATGGCAGAATCTAGCACCAAATACGTCATATTTCGTGTTTTTAGAGTGCTATTTGCAGTTTTACAAACTTTGGAATAAGTCAAAATCACGTTTTTCCGCGCATGTTTTCACAATCAAAAAGTTCATATTCCTATTCAGGACCTCATAATATGTATGAATATATCAACATCATATCTCGTGTTTTCAGAGCGCTATCTGCAATTATATGAAGTTTGAAATAAGTCAAAGTTTCCACATTCTCATCGGTTTCAAAGTATCGCAAATCACATAAATCTATTCAATACAACATAATACGCATGAATCCGTCCTTAAATACACAAAATTTTGCGTTTCCAGCGAGTTATCAGCGTTTTTTCTGAGTCTCGTTGAGAAATTTTTGATTCTGTAAATCTGCTCAGAAGCAAGATTTTGCTTCAGAAATGCGTTATATGGCAGAATCTAGCACCAAATACATCATATTTCGTGTTTTTAGAGTGCTATTTGCAGTTTTACAAACTTTGGAATAAGTCGAAATCACGGTTTCCCGCGCAGATTTTCACAATTAGGAAGTTCATATTTCCATTCAGGACCTCATAATATGTATGAATCCATCAACAAAAACATTATATCTCGTGTTTTCAGAGCGCTATCTGCAGTTATATGAAGTTTGGAATAAGTCAAAATTACCACATTCTCAGTGGTTTTAAAGTATCGCAAATCACATGAGTCTATCCAATACAATATAATACGCATGAATCTGTCCTCAAATGCACAAAATTCTGCGTTTCCAGCGAGTTATCAGCGTTTCTTCTGAGTCCCGTTGAGAAATTTTTAATTCTGTAAATCTGCTCAGGAGCAAGATTTTGCTTCAGAAATGCGTTATATGGCAGAATCTAGCACCAAATACATCATATTTCGTGTTTTTAGAGTGCTATTCGCAGTTTTACAAACTTTGGAATAAGTCGAAATCACGCTTTTCCGCGCAGATTTTCACGATAAAAAAGTTCATATTTCTATTCAGGACCTCGTATTATGTATGAATCCATCAACAAAAACATCATATCTCGTGATTTCAGAGCGCTATCTGCAGTTATATAAAGTTTGAAATAAGTCAAAATTACCACATTCTCAGCGGTTTCAAAGTATCGCAAATAACATAAATCTATCCAATACAACATAATACGCATGAATCTGTCCTCAAATGCACAAAATTTAGCGTTCCCAGCGAGTTATCAGCGTTTTTTCTGAGTCTCGTTGAGAAATTTTTGATTCTGTAAATCTACTCAGAAGCAAGATTTTGCTTCAGAAATGCGTCATATGGCAGAATCTAGCACCAAATACATCATATTTCGTGTTTTTAGAGTGCTATTTGCAGTTTTACAAACTTTGGAATAAGTCAAAATCACGTTTTTCCGCGCATGTTTTCACAATCAAAAAGTTCATATTCCTATTCAGGACCTCATAATATGTATGAATATATAAACATCATATCTCGTGTTTTCAGAGCGCTATCTGCAATTATATGAAGTTTGAAATAAGTCAAAGATACCACATTCTCATCGGTTTCAAAGTATCGCAAATCACATAAATCTATTCAATACAACATAATACGCATGAATCCGTCCTTGAATACACAAAATTTTGCGTTTCCAGCGAGTTATCAGCGTTTTTTCTGAGTCTCGTTGAGAAATTTTTGAATCTGTAAATCTGCTCAGAAGCAAGATTTTGCTTCAAAAATGCGTTATATGGCAGAATCTAGCACGAAATACATCATATTGAGTGTTTTTAGAGTGCTATTTGCAGTTTCACAAACTTTGGAATAAGTCGAAATCACGGTTTTCCGCGCAGATTTTCACAATCAGGAAGTTCATATTTCCATTCAGGACCTCATAATATGTATGAATCCATCAACAAAAACATTATATCTCGTGTTTTCAGAGCGCTATCTGCAGTTATATGAAGTTTGGAATAAGTCAAAATTACCACATTCTCAGTGGTTTTAAAGTATCGCAAATCACATGAGTCTATCCAATACAATATAATACGCATGAATCTGTCCTCAAATGCACAAAATTCTGCGTTTCCAGCGAGTTATCAGCGTTTCTTCTGAGTCCCGTTGAGAAATTTTTAATTCTGTAAATCTGCTCAGGAGCAAGATTTTGCTTCAGAAATGCGTTATATGGCAGAATCTAGCACCAAATACATCATATTTCGTGTTTTTAGAGTGCTATTCGCAGTTTTACAAACTTTGGAATAAGTCGAAATCACGCTTTTCCGCGCAGATTTTCACGATCAAAAAGTTCATATTTCTATTCAGGACCTCGTATTATGTATGAATCCATCAACAAAAACATCATATCTCGTGATTTCAGAGCGCTATCTGCAGTTATATAAAGTTTGAAATAAGTCAAAATTACCACATTCTCAGCGGTTTCAAAGTATCGCAAATAACATGAATCTATCCAATACAACATATTACGCATGAATCTGTCCTCAAATGCACAAAATTTTGCGTTTCCAGCGAGTTATCAGCGTTTTTTCTGAGTCTCGTTGAGAAATTTTTGAATCTGTAAATCTGCTCAGAAGCAAGATTTTGCTTCAAAAATGCGTTATATGGCAGAATCTAGCACCAAATACATCATATTGAGTGTTTTTAGAGTGCTATTTGCAGTTTTACAAACTTTGGAATAAGTCGAAATCACGGTTTTCCGCGCAGATTTTCACAATCAGGAAGTTCATATTTCCATTCAGAACCTCATAATATGTATGAATCCATCAACAAAAACATTATATCTCGTGTTTTCAGAGCGCTATCTGCAGTTATATGAAGTTTGGAATAAGTCAAAATTACCACATTCTCAGTGGTTTTAAAGTATCGCAAATCACATGAGTCTATCCAATACAATATAATACGCATGAATCTGTCCTCAAATGCACAAAATTCTGCGTTTCCAGCGAGTTATCAGCGTTTCTTCTGAGTCCCGTTGAGAAATTCTTAATTCTGTAAATCTGCTCAGGAGCAAGATTTTGCTTCAGAAATGCGTTATATGGCAGAATCTAGCACCAAATACATCATATTTCGTGTTTTTAGAGTGCTATTCGCAGTTTTACAAACTTTGGAATAAGTCAAAATCACGCTTTTCCGCGCAGATTTTCACGATCAAAAAGTTCATATTTCTATTCAGG
Organism: Dromius quadrimaculatus; assembly: GCA_963989225.1. NCBI lineage: Eukaryota > Metazoa > Arthropoda > Insecta > Coleoptera > Carabidae > Dromius > Dromius quadrimaculatus. The sequence goes on from CAXDIG010000146.1 coordinate 103,273, forward strand.
ACCTCGTATTATGTATGAATCCATCAACAAAAACATCATATCTCGTGATTTCAGAGCGCTATCTGCAGTTATATAAAGTTTGAAATAAGTCAAAATTACCACATTCTCAGCGGTTTCAAAGTACCGCAAATCACATAAATCTATCCATTACAACATAATACGCATGAATTCGTCCTCAAATGCACAAAATTTTGCGTTTCCAGCGAGTTATCAGCGTTTTTTCTGAGTCTCGTTGAGAAATTTTTGATTCTGTAAATCTGCTCAGAAGCAAGATTTTGCTTCAGAAATGCGTTATATGGTAGAATCTAGCACCAAATACATCATATTTCGTGTTTTTAGAGTGCTATTGGCAGTTTTACAAACTTTGGAATAAGTCGAAATCACGCTTTTCCGCGCATATTTTCATGATCAAAAAGTTCATATTTCCATTCAGGACCTCATAATATGTTTGAATCCATCAACAAAAACATTATATCTCGTGTTTTTAGAACGGTATCTGCAGTTATATGAAGTTTGAAATAAGTCAAAATTACCACATTCTCAGCGGTTTCAAAGTATCGCAAATCACATAAATCTATCCAATACAACATAATAGGCATGAATCCGTCCTCGAATGCACAAAATTCTGCGTTCCCAGCGAATTATCAGCGTTTTTTCTGAGTCTCGTTGAGAGATTTTTGATTCTGTAAATCTGCTCAGAAGCAAGATTTTGCTTCAGAAATGCGTTATATGGCAGAATCTAGCAATAAAAACATCATATGTTGTGTTTTTAGAGTGCTATTCGCAGTTTTACTAACTTTGGAATAAGTCGGAATCACGCTTTTCTGCGCAGATTTTTACAATCAAAAAGTTCATATTCCTATTCAGGACCTCATAATATGTATAAATCCATCAACAAAAACATCATATCTCGTGTTTTCCGAGCGCTATCTGCAGTTATATGAAGTTTGAAATAAGTCAAAATTACCACATTCTCAGCGGTTTCAAAGTATCGCAAATCACATAAAATAATAAAATAATAAATAATAATAAATCATTTTTATTCCTGTAGACCAATATACAAAAAGGTATAGGACAAGTCATAATTCTATTTACATATAATGTTTGTAGATACAATATAATACTGAATTAAAATACTACGACTGTTTTTCATCTAAAAATTCGGTAACACTATAGTAACACTTACTTAATAAAAATTTTTTGAGTTCAATATTAAATTTATTTTTCGATTCCAATTTCCTGAGACTTGATGGCAAGTTATTCAAAATTTTAATCCCAATGTAGTTTGGGTTATAGGTTGATTTATTTAATTTTATTTGAGGCATTAAAAAACTCGTTTTACCTCGTGTGTCATAGCTATGATTGTTTTCAAGAGTACTTAAATTACTTCTATTCTTCCAAATATATGTGGCTACATTAAATATAAATACACAAGGTAAAGTAAGAATATTCTGGCTCTTGAAAATATCTTTACAAGAATATCTATTTTTCAATTGAAACATTTTACGAATCGCACGTTCTTGTAATTTAAAAATGCGTATGGCTGGTGGGGACATGCCCCAGAAAATAATTCCGTAAGTAATTATTGGAAAGAATTTTCCATAATAGAAAGTTCTAACAGTCTCGAGGTCAGTCAATTGTCTCAATCTTTTTAAGAGATAGCATAATGAAGTTAATTTTTGACAAAGACTATCTATCTGCGGATCCCACAGCATATGTTCATGTAGACTAAGACCTAAAACTTTACAACTGATAACCTGAGGTAAAGATTTATTATTAAAAGTTATATATAAACTTTCGCAACGTTTTTTGTTGGAAAATTCAATAAAAGCTGATTTGTTTACATTCAAACTTAAATTTAAAGAAGTGAACCATGAAGACAATTCCAAGATAATATTTGAAATATTTCTTGTATTAGTATGTTCAGGAATTAGCAATGATGCATCGTCTGCATATGCAATAAAAATATTTGAATTTAAGATATCTTTTATACCATTAATGTATAATATAAAAAGAATAGGTCCAAGAATACTGCCTTGAGGCACCCCGCTCGTAATAGTTTGCATATCAGATTTTACATTATCATAAACCACTATCTGCTTGCGACTTGTAAGGTATGATTGAATCCAATCTTTACAATTTCCTCTTAATCCAAGACTAGATAATATGTCAATTAGAGTGGCATGTTTGACACAGTCAAAAGCTTTAGATAAATCTAAAAAGCAGCCAATGACTTTATTACTGCTGTCTAGAGAACTGTAAATATTATCAATAAAATTAGTAAGGGCAGTTATTGTGCTGTGATCTTTTCTGAAACCGTGTTGCTCGCTGACTGATAACTTATTCTTTTCAAGGAAAGATGAAATTCTAGTAAGCATTACTTTTTCAAAAATTTTATGAAATGTTGATACAATACTTATTGGTCTATAATTAGATATAGACTTTTTATCTCCTTGTTTATACAGAGGAACTACTTTAACATTTTTTAAAGTCTCTGGAAATATACCTTGTGATAGAGACAAATTAATGCAATAGGTAAGAGGAGCTTTGATCAATTCATAACAATTTTTGATCAACCTACTCGAGATTTCATCATTTCCGGTTGCTGAAGAATTGCTTAGGGTCATTATCAGCGAAGCTAATTCGGATTCAGTAACAGGCTCTAAGAAAATTGTATTGATATGAGGAAAACTACTCAAGAAATCGTTACTTACATTAGGCAATTTTTTTATAACATCCTGTGCTATGTTTATAAAGTAACTGTTGAACATATTGACAATGTCTACGGAATCATATGCTATGTTACCATTGCATTCTAAGTTATCTATTTTATTAACTTTCACTTTAGAATTGAGACTATTGTTAATTAGACTCCAAATTTTATGTGTATTATTATTCGCATTTCCAATTTTATTTTTATTATAATTTATTTTTGCATTTTTTATTAAACTCTTATAGCATTTTTTGATTGAGCTATATTGTCCTTTAGTTAAATATTTGGATCTATACAAATCTGATATTTTCTCCATTTCAACAGATTTTTGTTTAATTTCTTCCGTAACCCATGTTTTCTCCAGAAAATTTTTATTGCGTATCCCTAATTTAGGATGAGTTATATCGAAGTAATATAAAAAAGTTTCGATAAAATTATTGGAACTAATGTTAGTGTCACTCTCTTCAAATATATTAGACCAATTTTGTTTACTTAAACTAAACATAAAGTCATTCAAATTATTTTGAGTGAACAATCTTTTTTCAGTTACACTATTTTCAAAATGCTTATTTTTATGAGATATAGTTATCATTAGAGACAGTGCTGAGTGATCACCTATATTATTGTGGATAATTTCAGATATGATCTCGTTTTTGTCAATGTTTGTGAAAATGTTATCAACTAAAGTTCCACTGGAAAGAGTTATACGGGTAGGTTCTTTTATAGCATGAAATAAATTGAACGAATTCATAAGATCCAAAAATAATGTTTTCTGAAGATTATTTTCCAAAAGATTAATATTAAAATCACCCACAATAATTAATCTAGAGTTATTGAGATTATTGTGCAATTCTTCCAGGCATTTGGCTATTTCCCTTAAAAAATCATTAATATTTGATGATGGTGATCTGTACACAGCCAATACATAGAATAGTGAATCACAATATTTAAATTTTATGACACAGCCCTCAAAGACGCGTTCAACATTGAACGCTTCGACGGATTCCATGATTTCAAAATTGATATCATTTTTGCAAAAGATAGAGACACCTCCATGTTTATATTGCTTTCTACAAAAAGAATAAGCTAGATAAAAGTTCTTTATTGAGTATGACGATTTTTCATCTTCACTGAGCCAGTGCTCATATAGACACAAAATGTCACATGATCTCGTTTCCAAAAATATTTCTATCTCTTCAATTTTATTTCGAAGACACTGAATATTCTGATGAACTATACTAAGTGTTGATTTTCTGCAACTTGGGGTATTCCTTTGTTTGTGGAGGCAAGCTTGTGTTTGTTGTATTTCTTGATTTCCGAGAAAATTGTATCTTCGTATGACCAAACCACTTGGCCAAAAATTGGCAGATTTAAGAGTGTCAAGTAGATCAAAATCTGCTTTAATACAATAGGAATTGTTGGCTGAAGTTTCTTTGGATATTTTACTGATTTCAAATTTTTTTCCGGGACATTTTTGCTGCAGGAAAGTCTGAAATTGCAATTCTGTAGTATCAGGATGAACATTACCCAGGTAAAACCAAGCATATTTGATACCGCTTTTGACTACTGTGTTATTTATACTGTTGTCACAACCTATAATAGTATTTCTTTTTCTTTTGTTTTTGAGGTTGACTTCAATTTGTTTGTTGATATTTTTAGTGTTTAACAAATTATTGGTGTCGCTAGTAATCGGTTGTGGCAAGTTATTTTCTGAAATATTAGTACGAATAGGCACTTGAGATGGAGCTACTTGTTTTGATATTTGTTGACCATAAACTGATTTGTCATTATTTTTCTTGCAATCAGATTTCAATAAATCTATGATCAAGGATTGATCTTCTAATCTTCGTTCTAAGTGATAATTGAATTTTTCTAATACCAAGCACTTTTCACCAACAATAAAACAGTCTTTATTGTCACACTTTAGGTTAGTATTTGCATCAACAAAAACCAGGATTTCTGAGTCCTCACTGGTTGTAAGAAAGTTTTTCAAATGAGATTTCAAAACCTCATTGTCGTTATGGAGCACTGGTAATTCTTTAGATATTATTAAATCTATTAGCTCACTTTTTTTGAGTTTATTTAACTCAGCAACTAAAACACTTGATGTACTTGGCGCCATATTGTCTGATGATAAATCTATCCAATACAGCATAATACGCATGAATCCCTCCTCAAATGCACAGAATTTTGCGTTTCCAGCGAGTTATCAGCGTTTTTCCTAAGTCTCGTTGAGAAATTTTTGATTCTGTAAATCTGTTCAGAAGCAAGATTTTGCTTCAGAAATGCGTTATATAGCAGAATCTTGCACCAAATACATCATATTTCGTGTTTTGAAAGTGTTATTTGCAGTTTTACAAACTTTGGAATAAGTCGAAATCACGCTTTTCCGCGCATATTTTTAAAATCAAAAAGTTTCATATTTCCAATCAAGACCTCATAATATGTATAAATCCATCGACAAAAACATCATATCTCGTGTTTTCGGAGCGCTATCTGCAGTTATATGAAGTTTGAAATAAGTTAAAATTACCACATTCTCAGCGGTTTTAAAGTATCGCGGATAACATGAGTCTATCCAATACAACATAATACGCATGAATCTATCCTCAATTGCACAAAATTCTGCGTTTCCAGCAAGTTATCAGCGTTTTTTCTGAGTCCCGTTGAGAAATTTTTTAATTCTGTAAATCTGCTCAGGAGCAAGATTTTGCTCCAGAAATGCGTTATATGGCAGAATCTAGCATCAAATACATCATATTTCGTGTTTTTAGAGTGCTATTCGCAGTTTTACCAACTTTGGAATAAGTCGAAATCACGCTTTTCCGCGCAGATTTTCACAATCAAAAAGTTCTTATTCCTATTCAGGACCTCATAATATGTATAAATCCATCAACAAAAACATCATATCTCGTGTTTTCAGAGCGCTATCTGCAGTTATATGAAGTTTGAAATAAGTCAAAATTACCACATTCTCAGCGGTTTCAAAGTATCGCAAATCACATGAATCTATCCAATAAAGCATAATACGCATGAATCCGTCCTTAAATGCACAAAATTTTGCGTTTCCAGCGAGTTATCAGCGTTCTTTCAGAGTCTCGTTGAGACATTTTTGATTCTGTAAATCTGCTCATAAGCATGATTTTGCTTCAGAAATGCGTTATATGGCAGAATCTAGCACCAAATACATCATATTTCGTGTTTTTAGAGTGCTATTTGCAGTTTTACAAACTTTGGAATAAGTCAAAATCACGTTTTTCCGCGCAGATTTTTACAATCAAAAAGTTCATATTTCCATTCAGGACCTCATAATATGTATGAATCCATCAACAAAAACATCATATCTCGTGTTTTCAGAGCGCTATCTGCGATTATATGAAGTTTGAAATAAGTCAAAATTACCACATTCTCAGCGGTTTCAAAGTATCGCAAATCACATAAATCTATCCAATACAACATAATACGCATGAATCCGTCTTCAAATGCACGAAATTTTGCGTTTCCAGCGAGTTATCAGCGTTCTTTCTGAGTCTCGTTGAGACATTTTTGATTCTGTAAATCTGCTCATAAGCATGATTTCGCTTCAGAAATGCGTTATATGGCAGAATCTAGCACCAAATACATCATATTTCGTGTTTTTAGAGTGCTATTTGCAGTTTTACAAACTTTGGAATGAGTCGTAATCACTCTTTTCCGCGCAGATTTTCACAATCAAAGAGTTCATATTCCTATTCAGGGCCTCATAATATGTATGAATCCATCAACAAAAACATCATATCTCGTGTTTTCAGAGCGCTATCTGCAGTTATATGAAGTTTGAAATAAGTCAAAATTACCACATTCTCAGCGGTTTCAAAGTATCGCAAATCACATAAATCTATCCAATACAGCATAATACGCATGAATCCGTTCTTGAATGCACAAACTTTTGCGTTTCCAGCGAATTATCAGCGTTTTTACTGAGTCTCGTTGAGAAATTTTTGATTCTGTAAATCTGCTCAGAAGCAAGATTTTGCTTCAGAAATGCGTTATATGGTAGAATCTAGCACCAAATACATCATATTTAGTGTTTTTATAGTGCTATTGGCAGTTTTACAAACTTTGGAAGAAGTCGAAATCACGCTTTTCCGCGCATATTTTCATAATCAAAAAGTTCATATTCCTATTCAGGACCTCATAATATGTATGAATCCATCAATGAAAACATCATATCTCGTGTTTTTAGAGCCCTATCTGCAGTTATATGAAGTTTGAAATAAGTCAAAATTACCACATTCTCAGCGGTTTCAAAGTATCGCAAATCACATAAATCTATCCAATACAACATAATAGGCATGAATCCGTCCTCGAATGCACAAAATTTTGCGTTTCCATCGAATTATCAGCGTTTTTTCTGGGTCTCGTTGGGAGATTTTTGATTCTGTAAATCTGCTCAGAAGCAACATTTTGCTCCAGAAATGCGTTATATGGCAGAATCTAGCACCAAATACATCATATGACGTGTTTTTAGAGTGCTATTCGCAGTTTTACTAACTTTGGAATGAGTCGTTATCACGCTTTTCTGCGCCGATTTTCACAATCAAAAATATCATATTCCTATTCAGGACCTCATAATATGTATGAATCCATCAACAAAAACATCATATCTCGTGATTTCCGAGCGCTATCTGCAGTTATATAAAGTTTGAAATAAGTCAAAATTACCACATTCTCAGCGGTTTCAAAGTATCGCAAATCACATAAATCTATCCAATACAGCATAATACGCATGAATCCGTTCTCAAATGCACTAAATTTTGCTTTTCCAGCGAGGTATCAGCGTTTTTTTCAAGTCTCGTTGAAAAATTTTTGATTCTGTAAATCTGTTCAGAAGCAAGATTTTGCTTCAGAAATGCGTTATATGGCAGAATCTTGCACTAAATACATCATATTTCGTGTTTTTGAAGTGCTTTTTGCAGTTTTACAGACTTTGGAATAAGTCGAAATCACGCTTCTCCGCGCATATTTTTACAATCCAAAAGTTCATATTCCTATTCAGGACCTCATGATAGGTATGAATCCATCAACAAAAACATCATATCTTGTGTTTTTAGAGCGCTATCTGCAGCTATGTGAAGTTTGAAATAAGTCAAAATAACCATATTCTCAGCGGTTTCAAAGTATCGCAAATCACATAATTCTTTCCAATTCAACATAAAAGGCATGAATCTGTTCTCAAATGCACAGAATTTTGCGTTCCCAGCGAGTTATCAGAGTTTTTTCTGAGTCTCGTTGAGAAATTTTTGATTCTGTAAATCTACTCAGAAGCAAGATTTTGCTTCAGAAATGCGTTATATGGCAGAATCTAGCACCAAATACATCATATTCCGCTTTTTCCGTGTGCTATTTGCAGTTCTACAAACTTTGGGATGAGTCGAAATCACGCTTTTCCGGGCAGATTTTCTCAATCAGAAAGTTCATATTCCTATTCAGGACCTCATAATATGTATGATTCCATCAACAAAAACATCATATCTCGTGTTTTCAGAGCGCTATCTGCAGTTATATGAAGTTTGAAATAAGTCAAAATTACCACATTCTCAGCGGTTTCAAAGTATCGCAAATCACATAAATCTATCCAATTCAACATAATAGGCATGAATCTGTCCTCGAATGCACAAAATTTTGCGTTCCCAGCGAGTTATCAGCATTTTTTCTGAGTCTCGTTGAGAAATTTTTGAGTCTGTAAATCTGCTCAGAAGCATGATTTTGCTTCAGAAATGCGTTATATGGCAGAATCTAGCACCATATACATCATATTCCGTGTTTTTAGAGTGCTATTTGCAGTTTCACAAACTTTGGAATAAGTCGAAATCACGCTTTTACGCGCAGATTTTCTGAATCAAGAAGTTCATATTCCTATCCAGGACCTCATAATATGTATGAATCCATCAACAAGAACATCATATCTCGTGTTTTCAGAGCGCTATCTGCAGTTATATGAAGTTTGAAATAAGTCAAAATTATCACATTCTCAGCGGTTCCAAAGTATCGAAAATCACATAAATCTATCCAATACAACATAATACGAATGAATCTGTCCTCGAATGCGCAAAATTTTGCGTTTCCAGCGAGTTATCAGCGTTTTCTCTGAGTCTCGTTGAGAAATTTTTGATTCTGTAAATCTGCTCAGAAGCAAGATTTTGCTTCAGAAATGCGTTATATGGCAGAATCTAGCACCGAATACATCATATGTCGTGTTTTTAGAGTGCTATTCGCAGTTCTACAAACTCTGGAATAAGTCGAAATCACGCTTTTCCGGGCTGATTTTCACAATCAAAAAGTTCATATTCCTATTCAGGAACTCATAATATGTATAAATCCATCAACAAAAACATCATATCTCGCGTTTTCAGAGCGCTATCTGCAGTTATATGAAGTTTGAAATAAGTCAAAATTACCACATTCTAAGCAGTTCCAAAGTATCGCAAATCACATGAATCTATCCAATACAACATTATACGCATGAATCCGTCCTTAAATGCACAAAATTTTGCGGTTCCAGCGAGTTATTAGCGTTTTTTCTGAGTCTCCTTGAGAAATTTTTGATTCTGTAAATCTGTTCAGAAGCAAGATTTTGCTTCAGAAATGCGTTATATGGCAGAATCTAGCACCAAATACATCATATTTCGTATTTTTAGAGTGCTATTGGCAGTTTTACAAACTTTGAAATAAGTCGGAATCACGCTTTTCCGGGCAGATTTTACCAATCAAAAAGTTCATTTTCATATTCAGGACCTCATAATATGTATGAATCCATCAACAATAACATCATATCTTGTGTTTTCAGAGCGCTATCTGCAGTTATATGAAGTTTGAAATAAGTCAAAATTACCACATTCTCAGCGGTTTCAAAGTATCGCAAATCACATAAATCTATCCAATACAGCATCATACGCATGAATCCGTCCTCAAATGCACAAAATTTTGCGTTTCCAGCGAGTTATCAGCGTTTTTTCTGAGTCTCGTCGAGAAATTTTTGATTCTGTAAATCTGCTCAGAAGCAAGATTTTGCTTCAGAAATGCGTTATATGGCAGAATCTAGCACCAAATACATCATATTTCGTAATTTTAGAGTGCTATTCGCAGTTTTACAAACTTTCGAATAAGTCGAAATCATGCTTTTCCGCGCAGATTTCCACAATCAAAAAGTTCTTATTCCTATTCAGGACCTCATAATATGTATGAATCCATCAACAATAACATCATATCTCGTGTTTTCAGAGCGCTATCTGCAGTTATATGAAGTTTGAAATAAGTCAAAATTGCCACATTCTCAGCGGTTTCAAAGTATCGCAAATCACATAAATCTATCCAATACAACATAATACGCATAAATCCGTCCTCAAATGCACAAAATTTTGCGTTTTTAGCGAGTTATCAGCGTTTTTTCTGAGTCTCGTTGAGAAATTTCTGATTATGTAAATCTGCTCAGAAGCAAGATTCAGCTTCAGAAATGCGTTATATGGCAGAATCTAGCACCAAATACATCATATTTCGTGTTTTCAGAGTGCTATTTGCAGTTTTACAAACTTTGGAATAAGTCGAAATCACGCTTTTCCGCGCATATTTTCATATACAGGAAGTTCATATTTCTATTCAGGACCCCATAATATGTATGAATTCATCAACAAAAACATCATATCTCGTGTTTTCAGAGCGCTATCTGCAGTTATATGAAGTTTGAAATAAGTCAAAATTACCACATTCTCAGCGGTTTCAAAGTATCGCAAATCACATAAATCTATCCAATACAATATAATACGCATTGATCCGTCCTCGAATGCACAAAATTATGCGTTTCCAGCGAGTTATCAGCGTTCTTCCTAAGTCTCGTTGAGAAAATTTTGATTCTGTAAATCAGCTCAGAAGCAAGATTTTGCTTCAGAAATGCGTTATATGGCAGAATCTAGCACCAAATACATCATATTTCGTTTTTTCAGTGTGCTATTTGCAGTTCTACAAACTTTGGGATGAGTCGAAATCACGCTTTTCCGGGCAGATTCTTACAATCAGAAAGTTCATATTCCTATTCAGGACCTCATAATATGTATGATTCCATCAACAAAAACATCATATCTCGTGTTTTCAGAGCGCTATCTGCAGTTATATAAAGTTTGAAATAAGTCAAAATTACCACATTCTCAGCGGTTTTAAAGTATCGCGAATCAAATACATCTATCCAATACAACATAATACGCATGAATCCGTCCTTAAATGCACAAAATTTTGCGTTACCAGCGAGTTTTCAGCGTTTTTTCTGAGTCTCGTTGAGAAATTTTTGATTCTGTAAATCTGCTCAGAAGCAACATTCTGCTTCAGAAATACGTTATATGGCAGAATCTAGCATCAAATACATCATATTCCGTGTTTTTAGAGTGCTATTCGCAGTTTTACCAACTTTGGAATAAGTCGGAATCACGCTCTTCCGCGCGGAATTTCACAATCGAAAAGTTCTTATTCCTATTCAGGACCTCATAATATGTATAAATCCATCAACAAGAACATCATATCTCGTGTTTTCAGAGCGCTATCTGCAGTTATATGAAGTTTGAAATAAGTCAAAATTACCACATTCTCAGCGGTTTCAAAGTATCGCAAATCACATAAATCTATCCAATAAAGCATAATACGCATGAATCCGTCCTTAAATGCACAAAATTTTGCGTTTCCAGCGAGTTATCAGCGTTTTTTCTGAGTCTCGTTGAGAAATTTTTGATTTCGTAAATCTGCTCAGAGGCAAGATTTTGCTTCTAAAATGCGTTATATGGCAGAATCTAGCACCAAATACATCATATTTCGTGTTTTTAGAGTGCTATTTGCAGTTTTACAAACTTTGGAATGAGTCGAAATCACGCTTTCCCGCGCATATTTTCATCATCAAAAAGTTCATATTCCTATTCAGGACCTCATAATATGTATGAATCCATCAACGAAAACATCATATATCGTGTTTTTAGAGCGCTATCAGCAGTTATATGAAGTTTGGAATAAGTCAGAATTATCACATTCTCAGCGGTTTCAAAGTATCGCAAATCACATAAATCTATCCCATACAACATAATACGCATGAATCCGTCTTCAAATGCACTAAATTTTGCGTTTCCAGCGGGTTATCAGCGTTTTTTCTGAGTCTAGTTGAGAAATTTTTGATTCTGTAAATCGGCTCAGAAGCAGAATTTTGCTTCAGAAATGCGTTATATGGCAGAATCTAGCACCAAATACATGATACTTCGTGTTTTTAGACTGCTATTCGCAGTTTTACAAACTTTGGAATAAGTCGAAATCACGCTTTTCCGGGCAGATATTCATAATCAAAAAGTTCATATTCCTATTCAGGACCTTAAAATATGTATGAATCCATCAACAAAACCATCATATCTCGTATTTTCAGAGCGCTATCTGCAGTTATATGATGTTTGAAATAAGTCAATATTACCACATTCTCAGCGGTTTCAAAGTATCGCAAATCACATAAATCTATCCAATACAACATAATTCGCATGAATCCGTCCTCAAATGCACAAAATTTTGCGTTCCCAGCGAGTTATCCGCGTTTTCTCTGAGTCTCGTTGAGAAATTTTTGATTCTAGAAATCTGCTCAGAAGGAAGATTTTGCTTCAGAAATGCGTTATGTGGCAGAATCTAGCACCGAATACATCATATTTTGTGTTTTTAGAGTGCTATTGGCAGTCTTACAAACTTTGGAATAAGACAAAATCACGCTTTTCCGGGCAGATTTTACCAATCAAAAAGTTCATATTCCCATTCAGGACCTCATAATATGTATGAATCCATCAACAAAAACATCATATCTCGTGTTTTCAGAGCGCTATCTGCAGTTATATGAAGTTTGAAATAAATAAAAATTACCACATTCTTAGCGGTTTCAAAGTATCGCAAATCACATAAATCTATTCAATACAACATAATACGCATGGATTCGTCCTCAAATGCACGAAATTTTGCGTTTCCAGCGAGTTATCAGCTTTTCTTCTGAGTCTCGTTGAGAAGTTTTTAATTCTGTAAATCTGCTCAGAAGCAAGATTTTGCTTCAGAAATGCGTTATATGGCAGAATCTAGCACCAAATACATCATATTTCGTGTTTTTAGAGTGCTATTTGCAGTTTTACAAACTCTGGAATCAGTCGAAATCACGCTTTCCCGCGTAGATTTTCACAATCAAAAAGTTCATATTCCTATTCAGGACCTCATAATATGTATGAATCCATCAACAAAAACATCATATCTCGTGTTTTCAGAGCGCTATCTGCAGTTATATGAAGTTTGAAAGAGGTCAAAATTACCACATTCTCAGCGGTTTCAAAGTATCGCAAATCACATAAATCTATCCAATACAACATAATTCGCATGAATACGTCCTCGAATGCAAAAAATTTTGCGTTTCCAGCGAGTTATCAGCGTTTATTCTGAGTCTTGTTGAGAGATTTTTGATTCTGTAAATCTGCTCAGAAGCAAGATTTTGCTTCAGAAATGCGTTATATGGCAGAATCTAGCACCAAATACATCATATTTTGTGTTTTTAGAGTGCTATTCGCAGTTTTACAAACTTTGGAATAAGTCGAAATCACGCTTTTCCGGGCAGATTTTAACAATCAAAAAGTTCATATTCCCATTAAGGACCTCATAATATGTATGAATCCATCAACAAAAACATCATATCTCGTGTTTTCAGAGCGCTATCTGCAGTTATATGAAGTTTGAAATAAGTCAAAATTACCACTTTCTGAGCAGTTCTATTCGAATTATTAATTAATATACAAAAATAAAGCAAAATACTTAAACTGTTTTTTAAATACAAAATTTCAATAGGAAAAATTATATTCAAAAAGTGACAGATCATCACATTGTTTTTTATTAATTGAAGATCGCTGCAACCTCGATCAACTTTAAATTATTTCAACAGCCTCCCTTAAAGTTGAATCCCAGAGCAGATCTATTCTTTAGGAAAGCTGGCTTTGGCAACGCCTTTGTGAAACTGTGAGCAGGTTGTTTTGTTCCTTGAATGTGTTCAATCTTGAAACTACCTTTCAGATATTGTTCTCGAACATACATAAAACGTACTTCAATATGTTTAGTACGATTATGGAACTCAGGATTTTTCACAAGTCTAATTGCACTGGCATTGTCTATTCTTAAAATGGGTATTTCTTGAAGTTGTCCCATTTCTGATAATAGTCGTTTGAGCCATACTCATTCCTTTGCAGCCTCACTTGCTGATATAAACTCAGCTTCTGTTGTCGACAAAGCTATGGTCTGCTGTTTTTGACTACGCCAACTTATCGTTCCTCCACTGAACAAATAAACAAATCCAGTCCTGGATTTCCTTGTAATAGGATCGCCAGCATAATCAGCATCACAATAACCTTCTAATATTCCTGGCTTGAAATTATAAGAATATTTTATACCCATGTTGCTTGTTCCACGTAAATATTTAAAGATCCTTTTAACTCTATTCCAGTCTTGAACAGTCGGTTTTTCTAAATTTTGTGATACAATACTAACAGCGTAGGCTATATCTGGTCTCGTGACCGTAGTTAGATATATTGAACTGCCCACTGCTTCTCTGTACGGTATTTCGGATCCTGCTGGTTGCTTTTCTTCTTCTATATTGAAATATTTCTCGATTGGTGTTGATACGGGACAACTTTCAGTCATATTAAAACGTTGCAAAATTTTCTTCGTATAACATTCTTGGGAAATAACAATTGAACAATCTTTTTCATGCCGGATTTCCATCCCTGAATAAGTGTTTGAAGTTTCTTTTGTTATTTCAAAATCATTTTCTTAATCATTCAGAAACTGATCAATCTCTGATTCATTTGATCCAACGACCAAACCATCATCAACATATATAGTTACCATCAAAATATTTTCATTTGTCATTTTGATAAAAAGACAGGGATCCGATTGACTTTGTTTCAGTTCATATTTCTCTAAAACTTTGGTGAATTTAACATTCCAGCAACGAGATGCTTGTTTTAGCCCATACGAACTTTTATTTAGCTTGCAAACTTGGTCGTTACCATCGCTAAAACCTTCAGGCTGTTCCATATAAAGTTCTTCTTCGACCTCATCATTTAGAAATGCAGTTACAACATCAAATTGTTTTCTAATCAAACCTTTTCCCACCGCAACTGCTAGCATTGTTCGAATTGTCGTGAAACATACCACCGGACTAAAAGTCTCATCTTATTCAGAACCATATCTTTGCTGATATCCTTTCACAACATATCGTGCTTTGAACTTTTTAACTTCACTATTTATTGTACATTTCTTCCTGTAAACCCATTTACCTTTCATTACAGACTTGTCTGCAGGTCGATTTACTAACTTCCAAGTTTCATTCTTAATCAATGACTCAATTTCTCTTTCCATTGCGTTAAGCCAATAATTTCCTTCTTCTGACTTTAATGCTTCTTGGTAAGATGTAGGATCTATATTCTCTGCCATGAGCATCCACTCACCATATCTTTCTGGTTTTTTAATTTCATTTCTGTCTCGAAGTTGTCGCTGATCATTGTTTTCTATATTTATAGTTTCTATCCTATTTTCTTCTATTACTTCTTCAAGTTCTTCAGAAGGAAAATTTTCATCTAAAATTTCGTTTTCTTCTCCTTCAGTTTTTTTACTCATCGGGAATGAACAATTCAAAGAATTAGATTTCTTTCTCTCTTCTTCAGCGTTTTCAGCTGAAAACTTCTCCACAGCTACTTTTTCTTCCTTGAAAACTACGTTTCTACTCAGTAATACTTTATCAATTTCAGGAATCCAATCTCGAAAACCATCATCGTCACAATATCCAACAAGATATCCCTTATATGACTTCGGATCTAATTTCTTCCTTTTCACCTCAGGTTTGTGTACGAAGCAAACAGTACAAAAAATCCGAAGATGTGTAACTCGTGCTCCACGACCAAACCATAATTCATATGGAGTTGTTCTTGGAACTGTTGGTCCAGTTCTGTTCAAAACGTAGACTGCAGTATTGACTGCTTCTGCCCACATTTTCTTAGGAAGGTTAGCTGATAAAAGCATAGATCTTGCACTTTCTACAAGAATCCTATTTTCCCTTTCAGCAGCACCATTTTGCTGAGGAGTATACGGCATACTAGTTCTATGAATCGTACCTGCTTGCATCAATTGAGCTTGTGTATCTCTACCTGTGAATTCAGTTCCATAGTCACTTGAAAGCTGCCTGATATGGTGACCTGCTGCTTTCGATTCAGCATTGAGGAGTTTAAATTTTTCAGGAACTTCTGACTTCTGTTTCATGAAATACGTCATCCTATATTTATTAGAATCATCCTTGAAAACAACAAAATATTTAGCACCACCAAGGGATGTCTCCTCCATTGGTCCACATACATCGGCATGCACCAGTTCACCAGGAGCCTTGGCTCTGTAAATCCTGTTTCCAAAACTAAGTCGCTGCTGTTTACCGAACATACAGCCGTCACAGAAGTCATTTGTATGTTCAAATTCAATACCCTCTTTTCCCAGAAATCGTTGCACATGAGCTTTATGCTGATGAGCAAGTCTCTCGTTCCAAACCTGTAATGACTCAATTTTCTCTGCAAGTGATAATTCTTGACTTTTAGAAGGAATAACTTTAATAAACATACCGTAAAGTTCACAGCTAGGTAATTTTTTTCCCTCAGCTTCTACTTCATTGTTTAGAAGAAGTTGACAATTATTACCTTTCATATGAAGTTCATATCCTCTTTTCAGTACTGCTCTTGCTGAGAAGAGATTTCTTCCAATTTTTGGCACATACCAGACATTTTCCATCAAATGATCATACCAATTTCAATTTTTCCAAACTTTTATTTCCACAGTCCCTTTCCCTATTCCTTCAATCTAATGAAGATCCCCAACAGATACCATTTTTGGTCTATTGAACGCTTCAAAATTTGAAAAATTTTCTTTGTCTGCCATCATATGAACAGTTGCCCCACTATCTAGTATCCAAGCTTCTGCTTCTATGTTATTCGGAAATTCAGCAACGAACGCACCTGCACTAAAACTTGATTCTCTTCCAAATTTGTTATAGACTTTTTGATTTTCTTTTCTTTCAAGACAATTCCTCTTCAAATGTCCTGGCTCGCCGCAGAAAAAACACTCGAAAGTTTCATTTGTTTTAACAAGCCCTTTTTTATCAAAATCGAACTTCTCAGTATTTCCTGAAGTGACTTTTGGATTCCTACGTTTATATTTATTTTGCTTGTCATGTTTTACTACGAACGCTGTTCTCTCAATAGGTTCTTTTTCATCACGCTCTGATATTCTTTGTTCATGAAGAGTAAGAAATTCTACCATTTTTGTGGGTGTTTTTCTTCATCAGGCATTGCATCCCATACTGCAATTACTTCAAAAAAAACATCAGGCAAAGATTCCCCTAATCGATTCATTAGAAACTCTTCTGGCAGTTTTTATTTATGACGTTTTTGTAGCTCTTCTTGCATCGCGTTCCACGCCAAAAGCATTTTTGCTGCATGTTTGGCCACTGTATCTGCAGGATCTTTTTGTCGTTTATCAAAAAAAGCATTAAACAAACGACCTAATCTGGCACAAGAACTTTGTTCATAAATAACATGCAGAGCATCCCAAGCTGATTTAGCAGTATCACAATCCATTACAAAATCTTTTTGATCCCCTGCAATATTCCAAAAATCAGAAAACTTGCTTTACCATCTAAGTATTCAAATTGCTTTTTCTTATTTTCGTAGGCTCTTATCGTTTCCTGGTTCGCATCTGCATCAGGCATATTTGGCATAGTCTCAAGACCTAGTACCACGTCCGAAGTATTATGCATCTTGAAAAGCAATTTCATACCATGCTTCCAAGTTGCCCAATTTTGCTTCCCACGTAACAACGCAATCGCAAAATTTTCGGTGTCCGCCATTCTCTAGCTTATTTAGAGAAAAATTAAATCAGATGAACCTCAAACGATAAATACCACAGTTATAGCATGAACTGAGCCCATAACCTATTCAAATTATTAAATAATATACAAAAATAGAGCAAAATACTTAAACTGTTTTTTTATAACAAAATCTCGATAGGAAAAATTATATTCAAAAAGTGATAGATCATTACATTTTTTTTTATTTATTGAAGATCGCTGCAACCTCGATCGACTTTAAATTATTTTAACAAGTTCAAAAGTATCGCAAATCACATAAATCTATCCAATACAACATTATACGCATGAATCCGTCCTCAAATGCACAAAATTTTGCGTTTCCAGCGAGTTATCAGCGTTTTTTCTGAGTCTCGTTGAGAAATTTTTCAATCTGTAAATCTGTTCAGAAGCACGATTTTGCTTCAGAAATGCGTTATATGGCAAAATCTAGCACCAAATACATCATATTTCGTGTTTTTAGAGTGCTATTGGCAGTTTTACAAACTTTGGAATAAGTCGGAATCACGCTTTTCCGGGCAGATTTTCACAATCAAAAAGTTCATATTTTTATTCAGGACCTCATGATATGTATGAATCCTTCAACAATTACATCATATCTCATGTTTTCAGAGCGCTATCTCAAGTTATATGAAGTTTGAAATAAGTCAAAATTACCACATTCTCAGCGGTTTCAAAGTATCGCAAATCACATAAATCTATCCAATACGACATAATACGCATAAATCCGTCCTCGAATGCACGCAGTTTGGCATTTCCAGCGAGTTATCAGCGTTTTCTCTGAGTCTCGTTGAGAAATTTTTGATTCTGTAAATCTGCTCAGAAGCAAGATTTTGCTTCAGAAATGCGTTGTATGGCAGAAACCAGCACCAAATACATCATATTTCGTGATTTCAGAGTTCTATTCGCAGTTTTACAAACTCTGGAATAAGTCGAAATCACGCTTTTCCGCGCAGATTTTCACAATCAAAAAGTTCATATTCCTATTCAGGACCTCATAATATGTATGAATCTATCAACAAAAACATAATATCTCGTGTTTTCTGGGCGCTATCAGCAATACTATGAAGTTTGTAATAAGTCTAAATTACCACATTCTCAGCGGTTTCAAAGTATCGCAAATCACATAAATCTATCCAATACAACATAATACGCATATCCGTTCTCGAATGCACGAAATTTTGCGTTTCCAGCGAGTTATCAGCGTTTTTTCTGAGTCTCGTTGAGAAATTTTTGATTCTGTAAATCTGCTCAGAAGCAAGATATTTGCTTCCGGAAATGCATTATATGGCAGAATCTAGCACCAAATACATCATATTTTGTGTTTTAGAGTGCTATTTGCAGTTTTACAAACTTTGAAATAAGTCAAAATCACGCCTTTCTGCGCAGATTTTCACAATCAAAAAGTTCATATTTCTATTCAGGGCCTCATAATATGTATGAATCCATCAACAAAAACATCATACCTCGTGTTTTCCGAGCGTTATCTGCAGTTATATGAAGTTTAAAATAAGTCAAAATTACCACATTCTCAGCGGTTCTAAAGTATCGCAAATCACATAAATCTATCCAGTACAACATAATACGCATGAATCCGTCCTCAAATGCACGAAATTTTGCGTTTCCAGCAAAATATCCGCGTTTTTTCTGAGTCTCGTTGAGAAATTTTTGATTCTGTAAATCTGCTCAGAAGCAGGATTTGGCTTCAGAAATGCGTTATATGGCAGAATCTAGCACCATTCACATGATATTTCGTGTTTTGAGAGTGCTATCCGCAGTCTTACAAACTTTGGAATAAGTCGAAATCACGCTTTTCCGCGCGGATATTCACAATCAAAAAGTTCATACTCCTATTCAGGACCTCATAATATGTATGAATCCATCCAACAAAAACATCATATCTCGTGTTTCCAAGCGCCTATCTGCAGTTATATGAAGTTTGAAATAAGTCAAAATTACCAACATTCTCAGCGGTTTCAAAGTATCGCAAATCACATAAATCCATCCAATACAACATAATACGCATGAATCCGTCCTCAAATGCACAAAATTTTTGCGTTTCCAGCGAGTTATCAGCGTTTTTTCTGAGTCTAGTTTAGAAATTTTTAATTCTGTAAATCTGCTCAGAAGGAAGATTTTGCTTCAAAAATGCGTTATATGGCAGAATCTAGCACCGAATACATCATATTTCGTGTTTTTAGAGTGCTATTCGCAGTTTTACAAACTTTGGAATAAGTCGAAATCACGCTCCTCCGGGCAGATTTACCGATCAAAAAGTTCATATTCCTATTCAGGACCTCATAATATGTATGAATCCATCATCAAAAACATCATATCCCGTGTTTTCAGAGTGTTATCTGCAGTTATATGAAGTTTGAAAAAGGGTCCAAAATTACCACATTCCTCAGCGGTTTCAAAGTATCGCAAATCACATAAATCCATCCAATACAACATATACCGCATGAATCCGTCCTCAAATGCACAAAATTTTGCGTTTCCAGCGAGTTATCAGCGTTTTTTCTGAGTCTAGTTTAAAAATTTTTAATTCTGTAAATCTGCTCAGAAGAAAGATTTTGCTTCAAAAATGCGTTATATGGTAGAATCTAGCACCGAATACATCATATTCCGTGTTTTTAGAGTGCTATTCGCAGTTTTACAAACTTTGGAATAAGTCGAAATCACGCTTTTCCGGGCAAATTTTACCGATCAAAAAGTTCATATTCCTATTCAGGACATCATAATATGTATGAATCCATCATCAAAAACATCATATCCCATGTTTTCAGAGCGTTATCTGCAGTTATATGAAGTTTGAAAAAGGTCAAAATTACCACATTCTCAGCGGTTTCAAAGTATCGCAAATCACATAAATCTATCCAATACAACATAATACGCATGAATCCGTCCTCGAATGCACAAAATTTTGCGTTTCCAGCGAGTTATGAGCGTTTTTTCAGAGTCTCGTTGAGAAATTTTTGATTCTGTAAATCTGCTCAGAAGAAAGATTTTGCTTCAGAAATGCGTTATATGGCAGAATCTAGCACCAAATACATCATATTTAGTATTTTTAGAGTGCTATTCGCAGTTTTACAAACTTTGGAATAAGTCGAAATCACGCTTCTCCGGGCAGATTTTCACAATCAAAAAGTTAGTATTCCTATTCAGGACCTCATAATATGTATGAATCAATCAACAAAAACATCATATCTCGTGTTTTCAGAGCGCTATCTGCAGTTATATGAAGTTTGAAATAAGTCAAAATTACCACATTCTCAGCGGTTTTCAAAGTATCGCAAATCACATGAATCTATCCAATACAACATAGTACGCATGAATATGTCCTCAAATGCGTTTCCAGCGAGTTATCAGCGTTTTTTCTGGGTCTAGTTGAGAAATTTTTGATTCTGTAAATCTGCTTAGAAGCAAGATTTTGCTTCAGAAATGCGTTATATGGCAGAATCTAGCACCAAATACATCATATTTTGTGTTTTCAGAGTGCAATTCGCAGTTTTACAAACTTTGGAATAAGTCGAAATCACGCGTTTCCGGGCAGATTTTCACAATCAAAAAGTTCATATTCCTATTCAGGACCTTATAATATGTATGAATCCATCAACAGAATCATCATATCTCGTGTTTTCAGAGCGCTATCTGCGGTTATATGAAGTTTTAAATAAGTCAAAATTACCACATTCTCAGCGGTTTCAAAGTATCGCAAATCACATAAATCTATCCAATACAACATAAAAGGCATGAGTCTGTCCTCAAATGCACAAGTTTTGCGTTCCCATCGAGTTATCAGCGTTTTTTCTGAGTATAGTTGATAAATTTCTGATTCTGTGAATCTGCTCAGAAGCAAGATTTTGCTTCAGAAATGCGTTATATGGCAGAATCTAGCACCAAATACATCATATTTCGTGTTTTTGAAGTGCTATTTGTTGTTTTACAAACTTTGGAATAAGTCGAAATCACGCTTTTCCGCGCAAATCTTCACAATCAAAAAGTTCATATTCCTATTCAGGACCTTATAATATGTATGAATCCATCATCAAAAACATCATATCCCGTGTTTTCAGAGCGTTATCTGCAGTTATATGAAGTTTGAAAAAGGTCAAAATTACCACATTCTCAGCGGTTTCAAAGTATAGCAAATCACATGAATCTATCCAATACAACATAATACGCATGAATCCGTCCTCGAATGCACAAAATTTTGCGTTTTTCAGCGAGTTTATCAGCGTTTTCTCTGAGTCTCGTTGAGAAATGTTTTATTCTGTAAATCTGCTTAAAAGAAAGATTTTGCTCCAGAAATGCGTTATGTGGCAGAATCTAGCACTAAATACATGATATTCCGTGGTTTTAGAGAGCTATTCGCAGTTTTACAAACTTTGGAATAAGTCGAAAATCACGTTTTACCGGGCAGATATTCACAATCAAAAAGTTCATATTCCTATTCAGGACCCCATAATATGTATGAATCCATCAACATAAACATCATATCTCGTGTTTTCAGAGCGCTATCTGCAGTTATATGAAGTTTGGAATAAGTCAAAATTACCACAAACTCAGCGGTTTCAAAGTATCGCAAATCACATAAATCTATCCAATACAACATAATACGCATGAATCCGTCCTCGAATGCTCAAAATTTTGCGTTTTCAGCGAGTTAACAGCGTTTTTTCTGAGTCTCGTTGAGAAATTTTTGATACTGTAAATCTGCTCAGAAGCAAGATTTTGCTTCAGAAATGCGTTATATGGCAGAATCTGGCACAAATAGATCATATTTCGTGTTTTTATAGTGCTATTGGCAGTTTCACAAACTTTGGAATAAGTCGAAATCACGTTTTTCCGGGCAGATTTTACCAATCAAAAAGTTCATATTCCTATTCAGGACCTCATAATATGTATGAATCCATGAACAAAAACATCATATCTCGTGTTTTCAGAGCGCTATCTGCAGTTATATGAAGTTTGAAATGAGTCAAAATTACCACATTCTCAGCGGTTTCAAAGTGTCGCAAATCACATAAATCTATCCAATACAACATAATACGCATGAATTCGTTCTCGAATGCACAAAATTTTGCGTTTCCAGCGGGTTATCAGCGTTTTTCCTGAGACTCGTTAAGGAATTTTTGATACTGTAAATCTGCTCAGAAGCAAGATTTTGCTTCAGAAATGCGTTATATGGCAGAATCTGGCACCAAATACATCATATTTCGTGTTTTTAGAGTGCTATTGGCAGTTTACAAACTTTGGAATAAGTTGAAATCACGCTTTTCCGCGCAGATTTTCACAATCAAAAAGTTCATATTCCTATTCAGGACCTCATAATATGTATGAATCCATCAACAAAAACATCATATCTCGTGTTTTCAGAGCGCTATCTGCAGTTATATGAAGTTTGGAATAAGTCAAAATTACCACATTCTGAGCAGTTTCAAAGTATCGCAAATTAAAATAAATCTATCTAATACAACATAATACGCATGAATCCGTCCTCAAATGCACAAAATTTTGCCGTTTCCAGCGAGTTATCAGCGTTTTTCTGAGTCTCGTTGAGAAATTATTGATTCTGTGAATCTGCTCAGAAGGAAGATTTTGCCTCAGAAATGTGTTATATGGCAGAATCTTGCAACCGAATACATCATATTCCGTGTTTTCAGAGTGCTATTGGCAGTTTCACAAACTTTGGAATAAGTCGAAATCACGCTTTTCCGGGCAGATTTTACCAATCAAAAAGTTCATATTCCCTATTCAGGACCTCATAATATGTATGAATCCATCAACAAAAACATTATATATCGTGTTTTCAGAGCGCTTTCTGCAGTTATATGAAGTTTGAAATAGGTCAAAATTATCACATTCTCAGCGGTTTCAAAGTATCGCAAATCATATAAATCTATCCAATACAACAAATTACGCATGAATCCATCCTCGAATGCAAAAATTTTGCGTTTCCAGCAAGTTATCAGCGTTTTTTCTGAGTCTCGTTGAGAAATTTTTGATACTGTAAATCTTCTCAGAAGTAAGATTTTGCTTCAGAAATGCGTTATATGGCAGAATCTAGCACCAAATACATCATATTCTGTGTTTTTAGAGTGCTATTCGCAGTTTTACAAACTTTGGAATAAGTCGAAATCACGCTTTTCCGCGCAGATTTTCACAATCAAAAAGTTCATATTCCTATTCAGGACCTCATAATATGTATGAATCCATCAACAAAAAACATCATATCTTGTGTTCTCAGAGCGCTATCTGCAGTTATATGAAGTTTGGAATAAGTCAAAATTACCACATTCTGAGCAGTTTCAAAGTATCGCAAATCACATAAATCTATCCAATACAACATTATACGCATGAATCCGTCCTCAAATGCACAAAATTTTGCGTTTCCAGCGAGTTATCAGCGTTTTTTCTGAGTCTTGTTGAGAAATTTTTGATTCTGTAAATCTGCTCAGAAGCAAGATTTAGTTTCAGAAATGCGTTATATGGCAGAATCTAGCACCAAATACATCATATTTTGTGTTTTTAGAGTGCTATTGGCAGTTTTACAAACTTTGAAATAAGTCGGAATCACGCTTTTCCGGGGCAGATTTTCACAATCAAATAGTTCATATTCCTATTCAGGACCTCATAATATGTATGAATCCATCAACAAAAACATCATATCTCCGGTTTTCAAAGCGCTATCTGCAGTTAAATGAAGTTTGGAATAAGTCAAAATTACCACATTCTGAGCAGTTTCAAAGTATCGCAAATCACATGAATCTATCCAATACAACATTATACGCATGAATCCATCCCTAAATGCACAAAAATTTTGCGTTTCCAGCGAGCTATCAGCGTTTTTTCTGAGTCTCGTTGAAAAATTTTTGATTCTGTGAATCTGCTCAGAAGGAATATTTTGCTCCAGAAATGCGTTATATAGCAGAATCTAGCACCAAATAGATCATATTTTGTGTTTTTAGAGTGCTATTGGCAGTTTTAAACTTTGGAATAAGTCGAAATCACGCTTTTCCGGGCAGATTTTTACCATCAAAAAGTTCATATTCCTATTCATGACCTCATAATATGTATGAATCCATCAACAAAAACATCATATCTCGTGTTTTCAGAGCGCTATCTGCAGTTATATGAAGTTTGGAATAAGTCAAAATTACCACATTCTCAGCGGTTTCAAAGTATCGCAAATCACATAAATCTATCCAATACAACATAGTACGCATGAATCTGTCCTCAAATGCACAAAATTTTGCGTTTCCAGCAAGTTATCAGCGTTTTTTCTGAGTCTCGTTGAGAAATTTTTGATACTGTAAATCTGCTCAGAAGCAAGATTTTGCTTCAGAAATGCGTTTTATGGCGGAATCTAGCATCAAATACATCATATTTTGTGTTTTTAGAGTGCTATTCGCAGTTTTACAAACTTTGGAATAAGTCGAAATCAGGGCTTTTCCAGGCAGATATTCCCAATCAAAAAATTCATATTCCTATTCAGGACCTCATAATATGTATGAATCCATCAACAAAAACATCATATCTCGTGTTTTCAGAGCGCTATCTGCAGTTATATGAAGTTTGGAATAAGTCAAAATTACCACATTCTCAGCGGTTTCAAAGTGTCGCAAATCACATAAATCTATCCAATACAACATTATACGCATGAATCCGTCCTCAAATGCACAAAATTTTGCGTTTCTAGCGAGCTATCAGCGTTTTTTCTGAGTCTCGTTGATAAATTTTTGATTCTGTGAATCTGCTCAGAAGGAATATTTTGCTCCAGAAATGCGTTATATAGCAGAATCTAGCACCAAATAGATCATATTTCGTGTTTTTAGAGTGCTATTGGCAGTTTTACAAACTTTGAAATAAGTCGAAATCACGCTTTTCCGGCAGATTTTACCAATCAAAAAGTTCATATTCCTATTCATGACCCCATAATATGTATGAATCCATCAACAAAAACATCATATCTCGTGTTTTCAGAGCGCTATCTGCAGTTATATGAAGTTTGAAATAAGTCAAAATTACCACATTCTCAGCGGTTTCAAAGTATCGCAAATCAAATAAATCTATCCATTACAACATAGTACGCATGAATCTGTCCTCAAATGCACAAAATTTTGCGTTTCCAGCAAGTTATCAGCGTTTTTTCTGAGTCTCGTTGAGAAATTTTTGATACTGTAAATCTGCTCAGAAGCAAGATTTTGCTTCAGAAATGCGTTTTATGGCAGAATCTAGCATCAAATACATCATATTTTGTGTTTTTAGAGTGCTATTCGCAGTTTTACAAACTTTGGAATAAGTCGAAATCACGCTTCTCCAGGCAGATATTCTCAATCAAAAAAATTCATATTCCTATTCAGGACCTCATAATATGTATGAATCCATCAACAAAAACATCATATCTCGTGTTTCCAGAGCGCTATCTGCAGTTATATGAAGTTTGGAATAAGTCAAAATTACCAGATTCTGAGCAGTTTCAAAGTATCGCAAATCACATGAATCTATCCAATACAACATTATACGCATGAATCCGTCCTTAAATGCACAAAATTTTGCGTTTCCAGCAAGCTATCAGCGTTTTTTCTGAGTCTCGTTGAGAAATTTTTGATTCTGTGAATCTGCTCAGAAGGAATATTTTGCTTCAGTAATGCATTATATAGCAGAATCTAGCACCAAATAGATCATATTTAGTGTTTTGCTATTGGCAGTTTTACAAACTTTGGAATAAGTCGAAATCACGCTTTTCCGGGCAGATTTTACCAATCAAAAAGTTCATATTCCTATTCATGACCTCATAATATATATGAATCCATCAACAAAAACATCATATCTCGTGTTTTCAGAGCGCTATCTGCAGTTATATGAAGTTTGAAATAAGTCAAAATTACCACATTCTCAGCGGTTTCAAAGTGTCGCAAATCATATAAATCTATCCAATACAACAAATTACGCATGAATCCGTCCTCGAATGCACAAAATTTTGCGTTTCCAGCAAGTTATCAGCGTTTTTTCTGAGTCTCGTTGAGAAATTTTTGATACTGTAAATCTTCTCAGAAGCTAGATTTTGCTTCAGAAATGCGTTATATGGCAGAATCTAGCACCAAATACATCATATTCTGTGTTTTTAGAGTGCTATTCGCAGTTTTACAAACTTTGGAATAAGTCGAAATCACGCTTTTCCGCGCAGATTTTTACAATCAAAAAGTTCATATTCCTATTCAGGACCTCATAATATGTATGAATCCATCAACAAAAACATCATATCTTGTGTTTTCAGAGCGCTATCTGCAGTTATATGAAGTTTGGGGATAAGTCAAAATTACCACATTCTGAGCAGTTTCAAAGTATCGCAAATCACATAAATCTATCCAATACAACATTATACGCATGGAGCCGTCCTCAAATGCACAAAATTTTGCGTTTCCAGCGAGTTATCAGCGTTTTTTCCGAGTCTTGTTGAGAAATTTTTGATTCTGTAAATCTGCTCAGAAGCAAGATTTAGTTTCAGAAATGCGTTATATGGCAGAATCTAGCACCAAATACATCATATTTTGTGTTTTTAGAGTGCTATTGGCAGTTTTACAAACTTTGAAATAAGTCGGAATCACGCTTTTCCGGGCAGATTTTTACAATCAAAAAGTTCATATTCCTATTCAGGACCTCATAATATGTATGAATCCATCAACAAAAACATCATATCTCCTGTTTTCAGAGCGCTATCTGCAGTTAAATGAAGTTTGGAATAACTCAAAATTACCACATTCTGAGCGGTTTTCAAAGTATCGCAAATCACATAAATCTATCCAATACAACATTATACGCATGAATCCGTCCTCAAATGCACAAAATTTTGCGTTCCCAGCGAGTTATCAGCGTTTCTTCTGAGTATCGTCGAGAAATTTTTGATTCTGTAAATCTGCTCAGAAGGAATATTTTGCTCCAGAAATGCGTTATATAGCAGAATCTAGCACCAAATAGATCATATTTCGTGTTTTTAGAGTGCTATTGGCAGTTTTACAAACTTTGGAATAAATCGAAATCACGCTTTTCGGGCAGATTTTATCAATCAAAAGTTCATATTCCTATTCATGACCTCATAGTATGTATGAATCCATCAACAAAAACATCATATCTCGTGTTTTCAGAGCGCTATCTGCAGTTATATGAAGTTTGAAATAAGTCAAAATTACCACGTTCTCAGCGGTCTCAAAGTATCGCAAATCACATAAATCTATCCAATACAACATAGCAGGCATGGATCTGTCCTCAAATGCACAAAATTTTGCGTTTCCAGCAAGTTATCAGCGTTTTTTCTGAGCCTCGTTGAGAAATTTTTGATACTGTAAATCTTCTCAGAAGCTAGATTTGCTTCAGAAATGCGTTATATGGCAGAAATCTAGCACCAAATACATCATATTCTGTGTTTTTAGAGTGCTATTCGCAGTTTTACAAACTTTGGAATAAGTCGAAATCACGCTTTACCGCGCAGATTTTCACAATCAAAAAGTTCATATTCCTATCCAGGACCTCATAATATGTATGAATCCATCAACAGAAACATCATATCTTGTGTTTTCAGAGCGCTATCTGCAGTTATATGAAGTTTGGAATAAGTCAAAATTACCACATTCTGAGCAGTTTCAAAGTATCGCAAATCACATAAATCTATCCAATACAACATTATACGCATGAAGCCGTCTCAAATGCACAAAATTTTGCGTTTCCAGCGAGTTATCAGCGTTTTTTTCTGAGTCTTGTTGAGAAATTTTTGATTCTGTAAATCTGCTCAGAAGCAAGATTTAGTTTCAGAAATGCGTTATATGGCAGAATCTAGCACCAAATACATCATATTTTGTGTTTTTAGAGTGCTATTGGCAGTTTTACAAACTTTGAAATAAGTCGGAATCACGCTTTTCCGGGCAGATTTTTACAATCAAAAAGTTCATATTCCTATTCAGGACCTCATAATATGTATGAATCCATCAACAAAAACATCATATCTCCTGTTTTCAGAGCGCTATATGCAGTTAAATGAAGTTTGGAATAACTCAGAATTACCACATTCTGAGCAGTTTCAAAGTATCGCAAATCACATAAATCTATCCAATACAACATTATACGCATGAATCCGTCCTCAAATGCACAAAATTTTGCGTTCCCAGCGAGTTATCAGCGTTTCTTCTGAGTATCGTCGAGAAATTTTTGATTCTGTAAATCTGCTCAGAAGGAATATTTTGCTCCAGAAATGCGTTTTATAGCAGAATCTAGCACCAAATAGATCATATTTTGTGTTTTTAGAGTGCTATTGGCAGTTTTACAAACTTTAGAATAAGTCGAAATCACGCTTTTCCGGGCAGATTTTACCAATCAAAAAGTTCATATTCCTATTCATGACCTCATAGTATGTATGAATCCATCAACAAAAACATCATATCTCGTGTTTTCAGAGCGCTATCTGCAGTTATATGAAGTTTGAAATAAGTCAAAATTACCACATTCTCAGCGGTCTCAAAGTATCGCAAATCACATAAATCTATCCAATACAACATAGTACGCATGAATCTGTCCTCAAATGCACAAAATTTTGCGTTTCCAGCAAGTTATCAGCGTTTTTTCTGAGTCCCGTTGAGAAATTTTTGATACTGTAAATCTGCTCAGAAGCAAGATTTTGCTTCAGAAATGCGTTTTATGGCAGAATCTAGCATCAAATACATCATATTTTGTGTTTTTAGATTGCTATTCGCAGTTTTACAAACTTTGGAATAAGTCGAAATCACGCTTTTCCAGGCAGATATTTCCAATCAAAAAGTTCATATTCCTATTCAGGACCTCATAATATGTATGAATCCATCAACAAAAACATCATATCTCGTGTTTTCAGAGCGCTATCTGCAGTTATATGAAGTTTGAAATAAGTCAAAATTACCACATTCTCAGCGGTTTCAAAGTATCGCAAATCACATAAATCTATCCAATACAGCATAGTACGCATGAATCTGTCCTCAAATGCACAGAATTTTGCGTTTCCAGCAAGTTATCAGCGTTTTTTCTGAGTCTCGTTGAGGAATTTTTGATACTGGTAATCTGCTCAGAAGCAAGATTTTGCTTCAGAGATGCGTTTTATGGCAGAATCTAGCATCAAATACATCATATTTTGTGTTTTTAGAGTGCTATTCGCAGTTTTACAAACTTTGGAATAAGTCGAAATCACGCTTTTCCAGGCAGATATTCCCAATCAAAAAGTTCATATTCCTATTCAGGACCTCATAATATGTATGAATCCATCAACAAAAACATCATATCTCGTGTTTTCAGAGCGCTATCTGCAGTTATATGAAGTTTGGAATAAGTCAAAATTACCACATTCTGAGCAGTTTCAAAGTATCGCAAATCACATGAATCTATCCAATACAACATTATACGCGGAATACGTGAGTGTGAGTGAAGTGAACGGTCGTGTCAAGAGAGCGGCGATAAATTTCTCTATTTTAAAGGGTATTATCACGTTAATCGAGACCGAATGTTAATCCAGTGCAGTGAAAAAAAGTGAATTAAGTCATAGTGGCAAAATAGTGGAAGAACTCAAAGGAATAAGCTGTAAATAAGCAAAATTCAACTTAAAAGGTCAAACAACTGAGAAGAGACAGTAATTAAATTTAGTGCGAGTGTCAACACAGGTGAGGATATCGTTGAGACGTACATAGGCGGAGGTGGAAACAACAAGAAAGGGGCAATACGGAAGCAATAAGGTACCAATTTAAGATATTTTCTGTTTAAGTAGAAATAACACTAACTTAAAGATGGAGGAAATGATGAAAAAATTAACTGAAATGGACCGGAAGTGAGATAAACTTGACAGTCTAGAAATGAAACTGGAACAGAATTTGAAAGCAAGCGCAGAGCTAACTAAAGAAAACCAAAAACTGAAGGAGCAAATATTTGAACAAGAAGAAAGAATCGAGTAACTGGAGCGAGAATTGAAGAAAAGAAGCATAGTTATATACGGCATAAATGAAGAAGAAAACGAAACGGAAGAAATGC
The DNA here is from genome assembly GCA_963989225.1 of Dromius quadrimaculatus. NCBI lineage: Eukaryota > Metazoa > Arthropoda > Insecta > Coleoptera > Carabidae > Dromius > Dromius quadrimaculatus. The sequence continues at coordinate 134,016 of CAXDIG010000146.1, forward strand.
TCCTGGGTAAGATTAAGTGTTTAACTCAATCCATAGGAATTAAGCTGAATGAAAGCCAAGACATAACAGAAATAAAACGAATAGGAAAAATAACAGAGGGAAAAACTAGACCAGTGCAGATAGAGTTACTAAAAATAAATAAAAGGAATGAAATTCTAAAAGCAAAGAAAGTACTGAAAACCGCCCACAAATACATATGGATTGAAGAAGCGTAATTACAAAAATGAAACAAGAAAGAGGAAAAGGGAAAAAGGCGTTCCTGAATTATAATAAATTAATAATAGATGGACAGGTGTATACAACAGTAGGTGACACATCGGCACCAATTAAACCAAAATCTACAATCACCCCGATCGTGCCCAAATCCCGAATGTATACAAGAACATTTAGCCAAAGATCCCCAGATGGAGGAGATGAGGCAAATAATGAGAAAATGCGAGCATTATCATACAATAAAAGCTCAAAAAACTAAGAAGAACTATAGGGAGTACAACTACGACGACAACAGCAATGGTAAAGGATATGATCAGGTCGAATAATACGGGTAATATTAAGGAATATAAAAAGTCAAATGATAGAAACAAAAAAGCAATAAGATTAGGAACATGGAACATCCAGAGTTTGAAGGAAAAAGAAAAAGAATTGATAAGCGAATTTCAAAAATCAAATATAAAACTATTAGGATTAACAGAAACAAAAATAAAAGGTTAAGGAACGAAAATAATAAATGAGCATCTTTGGATCTATAGTGGAGTGGAACTTGAAGAAAGAGCGAGGGAAGGAGTGGCGTGGTTAATACACAAAGACTGGAGAGAGAAAGTAACAAATTGGGAATGTATCGATTCAAGAATACTAATAATAGATATAAAAATAAACGAACGAGACAAATTAGCATGCATTTTGACATACAGCCCAAGTGAAGACGAGACAGTAGGAAAAATAGACGACTACTACTACAAACTACAAATGATCATAGAAAGTACTAAGCAAGAGATACTATTAGTCGGCGACTTAAATGCTAGAGTGGGCAATGACGTAACTAGATATTCACCTACCATAGGTAGATTTGGAGAAGAAAAGAAAACAAGAAATGGAAGGAAACTATTAGAACTATGTATGGAAAATGAAATGATTATTACAAACACAAAATTTCAACACAAAGATTTGCACAAATTCACAAGAATTATGACTAGCAGAAACGAAAAGTCAATAATCGATTACATAATTGTGACAAAAACCCTCTGGAAAAGAATTAAGGATACGAGAGTAAGAAGAGGATTCGAAATAGGCAGCGACCACTACCTAGTAGAAACTAAGCTAACGATGGAAGAAAAGAAATGATACAATCAAAGAAAAGCAGGTAGCACCATATAGAAAAATTAAATCCTACAAACTTAGAGAACAAAAAACACAAGAAGAATACAAGGAAAAAATAGAGCATAAACTGCAACAGTATGTGAACAAAGCAAAAGAGTTAAACATAAAGGAACTGTGGGAAATATTCAAAAACAACCTAATAGAAGCAGCAACGGAAACATGCGGCACAATAAAATTTAATAGTAAAAGAAAACAAACTGTATGGTGGACGGAAGAGGTAAAACAAGCAATTGAGGAGAAAAAAGAGGCTTGGAAAAGACATCTAAACAAACAGACAACAGAATCATATGAACAGTACAAATTGTACAGGAAGAAAGCAAAGGATATTATCATCAGAAGCAAGAAACAAACTTGGAGGAATTTGAGCAGAGAATGGAAGAAAATTTTAAGGGAAACCAGAAACTTTTCACAGAGTTCTCAAAAATACTAGGAGAAAAAACAACAACGAATCACATTACATCAGAAACAAAACAGGCCAACTATTAACTAAAGAAAAAGAAATAATGCAAAGGTGGCGAGAATACTTTGAAGAATTGTTAGGAAATAATGACGCGGGAAGTAATAAACAAGAAAAGAAAAACCTAGGAAACCAACAGAGCGAAGAAAGCGCAAACGAACAAATAACAATGGAGGAATTGGAAAAAGCAATGAAAAAGCTCAAACTAGGGAAAGCACCTGGACACGACGGAATAACAACGGAAATGCTGAGATACATGGGCGACACGGGAAACATAATTCTATTAGATCTTTTGAGGAAAATCCAAGAAAAAAATGAAACTCCAGAGGAATGGAAAATAGCAATAATTTTACCGTTATTCAAAAAAGGTGACGCGAAAGGATGCGGAAATTACAGAGGCATATCCCTACTAAGTGCCCCTAGCAAAATTTATGAAAGTATACTAACAGAAAGACTGAAGAAAGAAATAGAACCAGATATGGAGGAAGCTCAAAATGGGTTCAGAACAGGAAGAGGAGCTACTGATGCCACACATATAATCAAACAACTAATAGAGAGAACAATAGAAAATAATGAAACAATATGTCTTTGCTTCATCGACATATCTAAAGCATTTGATTCTATAGAAAGAGAAGATGTATGGGAAGCACTAAACAAAAATAAAGTTAATGAAATATTAATAAGAAACATAAAAAGTCTCTACAGTAGTACACTCAACTACGTTCGCACAAAAAATAAAGCCTCAGAAATCTTCAGAACAACCATAGGAGTCCGACAAGGGGGAACACTAAGTCCATATCTATTTAATATAGTAATGGATGAGATAATTAAGTAATGCGAAATCGAAACCAAAACAAAACAAACAATATGGGGATACTATAACTTGGAAAAAGTTGCATTGAACCAATTAGCATTTGCAGACGACATTGTCATTTTGACAAAATCAGAAGAAGACCTAAATATCAAGATACAGATATGAAATAAAGAACTAAAAGGAAGAAATCTAGATATAAATATCAATAAGACTAATACAATGACAATATCAAGAAATCCACAGAAAGTCAATATAAGAATAGAACAAAAGGAAATCACGCAAGTAAAAAAGTTCAAATATCTAGGAGCCATTATAACTGAGGATGGAAAAATAGATGCAGAACTAGAAGATGGGATTAAAAACACAACAAAACTATACTTCGCCTTGAATAAACAAACATTCAACAAAAAAGAACTGTCATCAAGAACAAAAATTAGAATATACAACTCACTGTTCGTGCCGACCCTGACATATAACTCAGAAACATGGGCACTGTCGAAAAAACAAAAAGGAAGACTCCAGGCGGCCGAGATGAAAATATTAAGAAAAATAGCAGGTGTGAAATTGACAGATAAAGTACGAAGTGAAAAAATAAGGAAACAATTAGGAGTGAAGTCAGTGGAACAGAAAATAAGAGAAAACTCACTACGTTGGTTGGGACACCTTAATAGAATGCCAATAAATAGATTGGCAAAGAAAATATGGAAAATGGGACGACTAAAGAAGAAAGGTAGAGGCAGACCAAGACGAAAATGGAATGATGAAATTGGTAGACACATTAAGAAGATGGGACTAGAATAGTCAGAAGCGAATCAACTATCTCGAGACAGAAAGAAGTGGAGAAACAAAATAGTAGAATGAAAATTCAAAACTCGACACTGGCAGAAGCTGGTAGCAGAGTACCGGATTAAGTAAGTAAACAACATTATACGCATGAATCCGTCCTCAAATGCACAAAATTTTGCGTTTCCAGCGAGCTATCAGTGTTTTTTCTGAGTCTCGTTGAGAAATTTTTGATTCTGTGAATCTGCTCAGAAGAAATATTTTGCTTCAGAAATGCGTTATATAGCAGAATCTAGCACCAAATAGATCATATTTCGTGTTTTTAGAGTGCTATTGGCAGCTTTACAAACTTTGGAATAAGTCGAAATAACGCTTTTCCGGGCAGATTTTACCGATCAAAAAGTTCATATTCCTATTCATGACCTCATAATATGTATGAATCCATTAACAAAAACCACATAACTCGTGTCTTCAGAGCGCTATCTGCAGTTATATGAAGTTTGAAATAAGTCAAAATTACCACATTCTCAGCGGTTTCAAAGTATCGCAAATCACATAAATCTATCCAATACAACATAGTACGCATGAATCTGTCCTCAAATGCACAAAATTTTGCGTTTCCAGCAAGTTATCAGCGTTTTTTCTGAGTCTCGTTGAGAAATTTTTGATACTGTAAATCTGCTCAGAAGCAAGATTCTGCTTCAGAAATGCGTTTTATGGCAGAATCTAGCATCAAATACATCATATTTTGTGTTTTTAGAGTGCTATTCGCAGTTTTACAAACTTTGGAATAAGTCGAAATCACGCTTTTCCAGGCAGATATTCCCAATCAAAAAGTTCATATTCCTATTCATGACCTCATAATATGTATGAATTCATCAACAGAAACATCATATCTCGTGTTTTCAGAGCGCTATCTGCAGTTATATGGAGTTTGAAATAAGTCACAATTACCACATTCTGAGCAGTTTCAAAGTATCGCAAATCACATGAATCTATCCAATACAACATTATACGCATAAATCCGTCCTCAAATGCACAAAATTTTGCGTTTCCAGCGAGCTATCAGCGTTTTTTCTGAGTCTCGTTGAGAAATTTTTGATTCTGTGAATCTGCTCAGAAGGAATATTTTGCTTAAGAAATGCGTTATATAGCAGAATCTAGCACCAAATAGATCATATTTCGTGTTTTTAGAGTGCTATTGGCAGTTTTACAAACTTTGGAATAAGTCGAAATCACGCTTTTCCGGGCAGATTTTATCAATCAAAAAAATCATATTCCTATTCATGACCTCATAATATGTATGAATCCATCAACAAAAACATCATATCTCGTGTTTTCAGAGCGCTATCTGCAGTTATATGGAGTTTGAAATAAGTCACAATTACCACATTCTCAGCGGTTTCAAAGTATCGCAAATTACATAAATCTATCCGATACAACATAATACGCATGAATCTGTCCTCAAATGCACGAAATTTTGCGTTTCCAGCTAGTTATCAGCGTTTTTTCTGAGTCTAGTTGAGAAATTTTTGATTCTGTAAATCTGCTCAAAAGCAAGATTTTGTTTCAGAAATTCGTTATATGGCAGAATCTAGCACCAAATACATGATATTTCATGGTTTTAGAGAGCTATTCGCAGTTTTACAAGCTTTGGAATAAGTCGGAATCACGCTTTCCCGGGCAGATTTTTACAATCAAAAAGTTCATATTCCTATTCAGGACCTCATAATATGTATGAATCCATCAACAAAAACATCATATCTCCTGTTTTCAGAGCGCTATCTGCAGTTAAATGAAGTTTGGAATAACTCAGAATTACCACATTCTGAGCAGTTCAAAGTATCGCAAATCACATAAATCTATCCAATACAACATTATACGCATGAATCCGTCCTCAAATGCACAAAATTTTGCGTTCCCAGCGAGTTATCAGCGTTTCTGCTGAGTATCGTCGAGAAATTTTTGATTCTGTAAATCTGCTCAGAAGGAATATTTTGCTCCAGAAATGCGTTATATAGCAGAATCTAGCACCAAATAGATCATATTTCGTGTTTTTAGAGTGCTATTGGCAGTTTTACAAACTTTAGAATAAGTCGAAATCACGCTTTTCCGGGCAGATTTTACCAATCAAAAAGTTCATATTCCCATTCATGACCTCATAGTATGTATGAATCCATCAACAAAAACATCATATCTCGTGTTTTCAGAGCGCTATCTGCAGTTATATGAAGTTTGAAATAAGTCAAAATTACCACATTCTCAGCGGTCTCAAAGTATCGCAAATCACATAAATCTATCCAATACAACATAGTACGCATGAATCTGTCCTCAAATGCACAAAATTTTGCGTTTCCAGCAAGTTATCAGCGTTTTTTCTGAGTCTCGTTGAGAAATTTTTGATACTGTAAATCTGCTCAGAAGCAAGATTTTGCTTCAGAAATGCGTTTTATGGCAGAATCTAGCATCAAATACATCATATTTTGTGTTTTTAGATTGCTATTCGCAGTTTTACAAACTTTGGAATAAGTCGAAATCACGCTTTTCCAGGCAGATATTTCCAATCAAAAAGTTCATATTCCTATTCAGGACCTTATAATATGTATGAATCCAACAACAAAAACATCATATCTCGTGTTTTCAGAGCGCTATCTGCAGTTATATGAAGTTTGAAATAAGTCAAAATTACCACATTCTCAGCGGTTTCAAAGTATCGCAAATCACATAAATCTATCCAATACAGCATAGTACGCATGAATCTGTCCTCAAATGCACAAAATTTTGCGTTTCCAGCAAGTTATCAGCGTTTTTTCTGAGTCTCGTTGAGAAATTTTTGATACTGTAAATCTGCTCAGAAGCAAGATTTTGCTTCAGAAATGCGTTTTATGGCAGAATCTAGCATCAAATACATCATATTTTGTGTTTTTAGAGTGCTATTCGCAGTTTTACAAACTTTGGAATAAGTCGAAATCACGCTTTTCCAGGCAGATATTCCGAATCAAAAAGTTCATATTCCTATTCAGGACCTCATAATATGTATGAATCCATCAACAAAAACATCATATCTCGTGTTTTCAGAGCGCTATCTGCAGTTATATGAAGTTTGGAATAAGTCAAAATTACCACATTCTGAGCAGTTTCAAAGTATCGCAAATCACATGAATATATCCAATACAACATTATACGCGGAATACGTGAGTGTGAGTGAAGTGAACGGTCGTGTCAAGAGAGCGGCGATAAATTCCTCTATTTTAAAGGGTATTATCACGTTAATCGAGACCGAATGTTAATCCAGTGCAGTGAAAAAAGTGAATTAAGTCATAGTGGCAAAATAGTGGAAGAACTCAAAGGAATAAGCTGTAAATAAGCAAAATTCAACTTAAAAGGTCAAGCAACTGAGAAGAGACAGTAATTAAATTTAGTGCGAGTGTCAACACAGGTGAGGATATCGTTGAGACGTACATAGGCGGAGGTGGAAACAACAAGAAAGGGGCAATACGGAAGCAATAAGGTACCAATTTAAGATATTTTCTGTTTAAGTAGAAATAACACTAACTTAAAGATGGAGGAAATGATGAAAAAATTAACTGAAATGGACCGGAAGTTAGATAAACTTGACAGTCTAGAAATGAAACTGGAACAGAATTTGAAAGCAAGCGCAGAGCTAACTAAAGAAAACCAAAAACTGAAGGAGCAAATATTTGAACAAGAAGAAAGAATCGAGTAACTGGAGCGAGAATTGAAGAAAAGAAGCATAGTTATATACGGCATAAATGAAGAAGAAAACGAAACGGAAGAAATGCTCCTGAGTAAAATTAAGTGTTTAACTCAATCCATAGGAATTAAGCTGAATGAAAGCCAAGACATAACAGAAATAAAACGAATAGGAAAAATAACAGAGGGAAAAACTAGACCAGTGCAGATAGAGTTACTAAAAATAAATAAAAGGAATGAAATTCTAAAAGCAAAGAAAGTACTGAAAACCGCCCACAAATACATATGGATTGAAGAAGCGTATTCTAGAAAAGTCGTAGAACAAAGAAGAGAACTAATTACAAAAATGAAACAAGAAAGAGGAAAAGGGAAAAAGGCGTTCCTGAATTATAATAAATTAATAATAGATGGACAGGTGTATACAACAGTAGGTGACACATCGGCACCAATTAAACCAAAATCTACAATCACCCCGATCGTGCCCAAATCCCGAATGTATACAAGAACATTTAGCCAAAGATCCCCAGATGAAGGAGATGAGGCAAATAATGAGAAAATGCGAGCATTATCATACAATAAAAGCTCAAAAAACTAAGAAGAACTATAGGGAGTACAACTACGACGACAACAGCAATGGTAAAGGATATGATCAGGTCGAATAATACGGGTAATATTAAGGAATATAAAAAGTCAAATGATCGAAACAAAAAAGCAATAAGATTAGGAACATGGAACATCCAGAGTTTGAAGGAAAAAGAAAAAGAATTGATAAGCGAATTTCAAAAATCAAATATAAAACTATTAGGATTAACAGAAACAAAAATAAAAGGTTAAGGAACGAAAATAATAAATGAGCATCTTTGGATCTATAGTGGAGTGGAACTTGAAGAAAGAGCGAGGGAAGGAGTGGCGTGGTTAATACACAAAGACTGGAGAGAGAAAGTAACAAATTGGGAATGTATCGATTCAAGAATACTAATAATAGATATAAAAATAAACGAACGAGACAAATTAGCATGCATTTTGACATACAGCCCAAGTGAAGACGAGACAGTAGGAAAAATAGACGACTACTACTACAAACTACAAATGATCATAGAAAGTACTAAGCAAGAGATACTATTAGTCGGCGACTTAAATGCTAGAGTGGGCAATGACGTAACTAGATATTCACCTACCATAGGTAGATTTGGAGAAGAAAAGAAAACAAGAAATGGAAGGAAACTATTAGAACTATGTATGGAAAATGAAATGATTATTACAAACACAAAATTTCAACACAAAGATTTGCACAAATTCACAAGAATTATGACTAGCAGAAACGAAAAGTCAATAATCGATTACATAATTGTGACAAAAACCCTCTGGAAAAGAATTAAGGATACGAGAGTAAGAAGAGGATTCGAAATAGGCAGCGACCACTACCTAGTAGAAACTAAGCTAACGATGGAAGAAAGAAATGATACAATCAAAGAAAAGCAGGTAGCACCATATAGAAAAATTAAATCCTACAAACTTAGAGAACAAAAAACACAAGAAGAATACAAGGAAAAAATAGAGCATAAACTGCAACAGTATGTGAACAAAGCAAAAGAGTTAAACATAAAGGAACTGTGGGAAATATTCAAAAACAACCTAATAGAAGCAGCAACGGAAACATGCGGCACAATAAAATTTAATAGTAAAAGAAAACAAACTGTATGGTGGACGGAAGAGGTAAAACAAGCAATTGAGGAGAAGAAAGAGGCTTGGAAAAGACATCTAAACAAACAGACAACAGAATCATATGAACAGTACAAATTGTACAGGAAGAAAGCAAAGGATATTATCATCAGAAGCAAGAAACAAACTTGGGAGGAATTTGAGCAGAGAATGGAAGAAAATTTTAAGGGAAACCAGAAACTTTTCACAGAGTTCTCAAAAATACCAGGAGAAAAAACAACAACGAATCACATTACATCAGAAACAAAACAGGCCAACTATTAACTAAAGAAAAAGAAATAATGCAAAGGTGGCGAGAATACTTTGAAGAATTGTTAGGAAATAATGACGCGGGAAGTAATAAACAAGAAAAGAAAAACCTAGGAAACCAACAGAGCGAAGAAAGCGCAAACGAACAAATAACAATGGAGGAATTGGAAAAAGCAATGAAAAAGCTCAAACTAAGGAAAGCACCTGGACACGACGGAATAACAACGGAAATGCTGAGATACATGGGCGACACGGGAAACATAATTCTATTAGATCTTTTGAGGAAAATCCAAGAAGAAAATGAAACTCCAGAGGAATGGAAAATAGCAATAATTTTACCGTTATTCAAAAAAGGTGACGCGAAAGGATGCGGAAATTACAGAGGCATATCCCTACTAAGTGCCCCTAGCAAAATTTATGAAAGTATACTAACAGAAAGACTGAAGAAAGAAATAGAACCAGATATGGAGGAAGCCCAAAATGGGTTCAGAACAGGAAGAGGAACTACTGATGCCACACATATAATCAAACAACTAATAGAGAGAACAATAGAAAATAATGAAACAATATGTCTTTGCTTCATCGACATATCTAAAGCATTTGATTCTATAGAAAGAGAAGATGTATGGGAAGCACTAAACAAAAATAAAGTTAATAAAATATTAATAAGAAACATAAAAAGTCTCTACAGTAGTACACTCAACTACGTTCGCACAAAAAATAAAGCCTCAGAAATCTTCAGAACAACCATAGGAGTCCGACAAGGGGGAACACTAAGTCCATATCTATTTAATATAGTAATGGATGAGATAATTAAGAAATGCGAAATCGAAACCAAAACAAAACAAACAATATGGGGATACTATAACTTGGAAAAAGTTGAATTGAACCAATTAGCATTTGCAGACGACATTGTCATTTTGACAAAATCAGAAGAAGACCTAAATATCAAGATACAGATATGGAATAAAGAACTAAAAGGAAGAAATCTAGATATAAATATCAATAAGACTAATACAATGACAATATCAAGAAATCCACAGAAAGTCAATATAAGAATAGAACAAAAGGAAATCACGCAAGTAAAAAAGTTCAAATATCTAGGAGCCATTATAACTGAGGATGGAAAAATAGATGCAGAACTAGAAGATGGGATTAAAAACACAACAAAACTATACTTCGCCTTGAATAAACAAACATTCAACAAAAAAGAACTGTCATCAAGAACAAAAATTAGAATATACAACTCACTGTTCGTGCCGACCCTGACATATAACTCAGAAACATGGGCACTGTCGAAAAAACAAAAAGGAAGACTCCAGGCGGCCGAGATGAAAATATTAAGAAAAATAGCAGGTGTGAAATTGACAGATAAAGTACGAAGTGAAAAAATAAGGAAACAATAAGGAGTGAAGTCAGTGGAACAGAAAATAAGAGAAAACTCACTACGTTGGTTTGGACACCTTAATAATGCCAATAAATAGATTGGCAAAGAAAATATGGAAAATGGGACGACTAAAGAAGAAAGGTAGAGGCAGACCAAGACGAAAATGGAATGATGAAATTGGTAGACACATTAAGAAGATAGGACTAGAATAGTCAGAAGCGAATCAACTATCTCGAGACAGAAAGAAGTGGAGAAACAAAATAGTAGAATGAATATTCAAAACTCGACACTGGCAGAAGCTGGTAGCAGAGTACCGGATTAAGTAAGTAAACAACATTATACGCATGAATCCGTCCTAAAATGCACAAAATTTTGCGTTTCCAGCGAGCTATCAGTGTTTTTTCTGAGTCTCGTTGAGAAATTTTTGATTCTGTGAATCTGCTCAGAAGAAATATTTTGCTTCAGAAATGCGTTATATAGCAGAATCTAGCACCAAATAGATCATATTTCGTGTTTTTAGAGTGCTATTGGCAGTTTTACAAACTTTGGAATAAGTCGAAATCACGCTTTTCCGGGCAGATTTTATCAATCAAAAAGTTCATATTCCTATTCATGACCTCATAATATGTATGAATCCATCAACAAAAACATCATATCTCGTGTTTTCAGAGCGCTATCTGCAGTTATATGGAGTTTGAAATAAGTCACAATTACCACATTCTCAGCGGTTTCAAAGTATCGCAAATTACATAAATCTATCCGATACAACATAATACGCATGAATCTGTCCTCAAATGCACGAAATTTTGCGTTTCCAGCTAGTTATCAGCGTTTTTTCTGAGTCTAGTTGAGAAATTTTTGATTCTGTAAATCTGCTCAAAAGCAAGATTTTGTTTCAGAAATTCGTTATATGGCAGAATCTAGCACCAAATACATGATATTTCATGGTTTTAGAGAGCTATTCGCAGTTTTACAAGCTTTGGAATAAGTCGGAATCACGCTTTTCCGGGCAGATATTCACAATCAAAAAGTTCATATTCCTATTCAGGACCTTATAATATGTATGAATCCATCAACAAAAACATCATATCTCGTGTTTTCAGAGCGCTATCTGCAGTTATATGAAGTTTGGAATAAGTCAAAATTATCACATTCCCAGCGGTTTCAAAGTATCGCGAATCACATAAATCTATCCAATACAACATAATACGCATGAATCCGTCCTCAAATGCACAAAATTTTGCGTTTTCAGCGAGTTATCAGCGTTTTTTCTAAGTCTTGTTGAGGAATTTTTGATTCTGTTAATCTGCTCAGAAGGAAGATATTGCCTCAGAAATGCGTTATATGGCAGAATCTTGCCCCGAGTACATCATATTCCGTGTTTTTAGAGTGCTATTGGCAGTTTTACAAACTTTGGCATAAGTCGAAATCACGCTTTTCCGGGCAGACTTTACCAATCAAAAAGTTCATATTCCTATTCAGGACCTCATAATATGTATGAATCCATCTACAAAAACATCATATCCCGTGTTTTCAGAGCGCTATCGGCAGTTATATGAAGTTTGAAATAAGTCAAAATTACCACGTTCTCAGCGGTTCCAAAGTATCGCAAATTATATAAATCTATCCAATACAACATAATACGCATGAATCCGTCCTCGAATGCACAAAATTTTGCGTTTCCAGCAAGTTATCAGCGTTTTTTCTAAGTCTCGTTGAGAAATTTTTTATTCTGTAAATCTGCTCAGAAGGAATATTTTGCTTCAGAAATGCGTTATATAGCAGAATCTAGCACCACATAGATCATATTTCGTGTTTTAAGAGTGCTATTGGCAGTTTTACAAATTTTGGAATAAGTCGAAATCACGCTTTTCCGGGCAGATTTTACCAATCAAAAAAATCATATTCCTATTCAGGACCTCATAATATGTATGAATCCATCAACAAAAACATCATACCTCGTGTTTTCAGAGCGCTATCTGCAGTTATATGAAGTTTGGAACGAGTCAAAATTACCACATTCTAAGCAGTTTCAAAGTATCGCAAATCACATAAATCTATCCAATACAACATTATACGCATGAATCCGTCCTCAAATGCACAAAATTTTGCGTTTCCAGCGAGTTATCAGCGTTTTTTCTGAGTCTAGTTGAGAATTTTTTGATTCTGTAAATCTGCTCAAAAGCAAGATTTTGTTTTAGAAATGCGTTATATGGCAGAATCTAGCACCAAATACATGATATTTCGTGGTTTTAGAGAGCTATTCGTAGTTTTACAAGCTTTGGAATAAGTCGAAATCACGCTTTTCCGGGCGGATATTCACAATCAAAAAGTTCATATTCCTATTCAGGACCTCATAATATGTATGAATCCATCAACAAAAACATAATATCTCGTGTTTTCGGAGCGCTATCTGCAGTTATATGAAGTTTGAAATAAGTCAAAATTACCACATTCTCAGCGGTTTCAAAGTATCGCAAATCACATTAATGTATCCAATACAACATAATACGCATGAATCCGTCCTCGAATGCACAAAATTTTGCGTTTCCAGCAAGTTATCAGCGTTTTTTCTGAGTCTCGTTGAGAAATTTTTGATACTGTTAATCTGCTCAGAAGTAAGATTTTGCTTCAGAAATGCGTTATATGGCAGAATCTAGCACCAAACACATCATATTTTGTGTTTTTAGAGTGCTATTCGCAGTTTTACAAACTTTGGAATAAGTCGAAATCACGCTTTTCCGCGCAGATTTTCACAATCAAAAAGTTCATATTCCTATTCAGAACCTCATGATATGTATGAATCCATCAACAGAAACATCATATTCCGTGTTTATAGAGCGCTATCTGCAGTTATATGAAGTTTGGAATAAGTCAAAATTACCACATTCTGAGCAGTTTCAAAGTATCGCAAATCACATGAATCTATCCAATACAACATTATACGCATGAATCCGTCCTCAAGTTCACAAAATTTTGCGTTTCCAGCGAGTTATCAGCGTTTCTTCTGAGTATCGTCGAGAAATTTTTGATTCTGTAAATCTGCTCAGAAGGAATATTTTGCTCCAGAAATGCGTTATATAGCAACATCTAGCACCAAATAGATCATATTTTGTGTTTTTAGAGTGCTATTGGCAGTTTTACAAACTTTAGAATGAGTCGAAATCACGCTTTTCCGGGCAGATTTTCACAATCAAAAAGTTCATATTCCTATTCAGGACCTCATAATATGTATGAATCCATCAACAAAAACATCATATCTCGTGTTTTCAGAGCGCTATCTGCAGTTATATGAAGTTTGGAATAAGTCAAAATTACCACATTCTGAGCAGTTTCAAAGTATCGCAAATCACATAAATCTATCCAATACAACATTATACGCATGAATCCGTCCTCAAATGCACAAAATTTTGCGTTTCCAGCGAGCTATCAGCGTTTTTCCTGAGTCTCGTTGAGAAATTTATGATTCTGTGAATCTGCTCAGAAGGAACATTTTGCTTCAGAAATGCGTTATATAGCAGAATCTAGCACCAAATAGATCATATTTCGTGTTTTTAGAGTGCTATTGGCAGTTTTACAAACTTTGGAATAAGTCGAAATCACGCTTTTCCGGGCAGATTTTACCAATCAAAAAGTTCATATTCCTATTCATGACCTTATAATATGTATGAATCCATCAACAAAAACATCATATCTCGTGTTTTCAGAGCGCTATCTGCAGTTATATGAAGCTTGGAATAAGTCAAAATTACCACATTCTGAGCAGTTTCAAAGTATCGCAAATTACATAAATCTATCTAATACAACATAATACGCATCAATCCGTCTTCAAATGCACAAAATTTTGCGTTTTCAGCGAGTTATCAGCGTTTTTTCCGAGTCTCGTTGAGAAATTTTTTATTCTGTAAATCTGCTCAGAAGAAAGATTTTGCCTCAGAAATGCGTTATATGGCAGAATCCAGCACGGAATACATCATATTCCGTGTGTTTAGAGTGCTATTGGCAGTTTTACAAACTTTGGAATAAGTCGAAATCACGATTTTCCGGGCAGATTTTACCAATCAAAAAGTTCATATTCCTATTCAGGACCTCATAATATGTATGAATCCATCAACAAAAACATCATATCTCGTGTTTTTAGAGCGCTATCTGCAGTTATATGAAGTTTGAAATAAGTCAAAATTACCACATTCTCAGCGGTTTCAAAGTATCGCAAATCACATAAATCTATTCAATACAATATAATACGCATGGATCCGTCCTCGAATGCACAAAATTTTGCGTTTCCAGCAAGCTATCAGCGTTTTTTCTGAGTCTCGTTGAGAAATTTTTGATACTGTTTATCTGCTCAGAAGCAAGAAATGCGTTATATGGCAGAATCTAGCACCAAATACATCATATTTTGTGTTTTTAGAGTGCTATTCGCAGTTTTACAAACTTTGGAATAAGTCGAAATCACGCTTTTCCGCGCAGATTTCCACAATCAAAAAGTTCATATTCCTATTTAGGAGCTCATAATATGTATGAATCCATCATCAAAAACATCATATCCCGTGTTTTTAGAGCGCTATCTGCAGTTATATGAAGTTTGGAATAAGTCAAAATTACCACATTCTAAGCAGTTTCAAAGTATCGCAAATCACATGTATCTATCCAATACAACATTATACGCATGAATCCGTCCTCAAATGCACAAAATTTTGCGTTTCCAGCGAGTTATCAGCGTTTTTTCTGAGTCTCGTTGAGAAATTTTTGATTCTGTGAATCTGCTTAGAAGGAGGATTTTGCCTTAGAAATGCGTTATACGGCAGAATCTAGCACGGAATACATCATATTCCGTGTGTTTAGAGTGCTATTGGCAGTTTTACAAACTTTGGAATAAGTCAAAATCACGCTTTTCCGGGCAGATTTTACGAATCAAAAAGTTCATATTCCTATTCAGGACTTCATAATATGTATGAATCCATCAACAAAAACATCATATCTCGTGTTTTTAGAGCGCTATCTGCAGTTATATGAAGTTTGAAATAAGTCAAAATTACCACATTCCTAGCGGTTTCAAAGTATCGCAAATCACATAAATCTATCCAATAAATCATAATACGCTTGAATCCGTCTTCAAATGCACGAAATTTTGCGTGTCCAGCGAGTTATCAGCGTTTTTTCTGAGTCTCGTTGAGAAATTTTTGATTCTGTAAATCTGCTCAGAAGCAAGATTTTGTTTCAGAAATGCGTTATATGGCAGAATCTAGCACCAAATACATCACATTTAGTGTTTTTAGAGTGCTATTTGCAGTTTTACAAACTTTGGAATAAGTCAAAATCACGCTTTTCCGCGCAGTTTTCCACAATCAAAAAGTTCATATTCCTATTCAGGACCTCATAATATGTATGAATCCATCAACAAAAACATCATATCTCGTGTTTTCAGAGCGCTATCTGCAGTTATATGAAGATTGAAATAAGTCAAAATTTCCACATTCTCAGCGGTTTCAAAGTATCGCAAATCACATAAATCTATCCAATACAACATAGTACGCATGAATTTGTCCTCAAATGCACAAAATTTTGCGTTTCCAGCAAGTTATCAGCGTTTTTTCTGAGTCTCGTTGAGAAATTTTTGATTCTGTAAATCTGCTCAGAAGGAATATTTTGCTTCAGAAATGCGTTATATAGCAGAATCCAGCACCAAATAGATCATATTTCGTGTTTTTAGAGTGCTATTGGCAGTTTTACAAACTTTGGAATAAGTCGAAATCACGCTTTTCCGGGCAGATTTTCACAATCAAAAAGTTCATATTCCTATTCAAGACCTCATAATATGTATGAATCCATCAACAAAAACATCATATCCCGTGTTTTCAGAGCGCTATCTGCAGTTATATGAAGTTTGAAATAAGTCAAAATTACCACATTCTCAGCGGATTCAAAGTATCGCAAATCACATAAATCTATCCAATACAACATAATACGCATGAATCCGTCCTCGAATGCACAAAATTTTGCGTTTTCAGCAAGTTATCAGCGTATTTTCTGAGTCTCGTTGAGAAATTTTTGATACTGTAAATCTGCTCAGAAGTAAGATTTTGGTTCAGAACTGCGTTATATGGCAGAATCTAGCACCAAATACATCATATTTTGTGTTTTTAGAGTGCTATTCGCAGTTTTACAAACTTTGTAATAAGTCGAAATAACGCTTTTCCGCGCAGATTTTCACAATCGAAAAGTTCATATTCCTATTCAGGACCTCATGATATGTATGAATCCATCAACAAAAACTTCATATCCCGTGTTTTTGGAGCGCTATCTGCAGTTATATGAAGTTTGGAATAAGTCAAAATTACCACATTCTGAGCAGTTTCAAAGTATCGCAAATCACATGAATCTATCCAATACAACATTATACGCATGAATCCGTCCTCAAATGCACAAAATTTTGCGTTTCCAGCTAGTTATCAGCGTTTTTTCTGAGTCTCGTTGAGAAATTTTTGATTCTGTAAATCTGCTCAGAAGCAAGATTCTGCTTCAGAAATGCGTTATATGGCAGAATCTAGCACCAAATACATCATATTCTGTGTTTTTAGAGTGCTATTGACAGTTTTACAAACTTTGAAATAAGTCGAAATCACGCTTTTCCGGGCAGATTTTCACAATCAAAAAGTTCATATTCCTATTCAGGACCTCATAATATGTATGAATTCATCAACAAAAACATCATATCTCGTGTTTTCAGAGCGCTATCTGCAGTTATATGAAGTTTGGAATAAGTCAAAATTACCACATTCTGAGCAGTTTCAAAGTATCGCAAATCACATAAATCTATCCAATACAACATTATACGCATGAATCCGTCGTCAAATGCACAAAATTTTGCGTTTCCAGCGAGCTATCAGCGTTTTTTCCTGAGTCTCGATGAGAAATTTTTGATTCTGTGAATCAAAAAGTTCATATTCCTTTTCATGACCTCATAATATGTATGAATCCATCAACAAAAACATCATATCTTGTGTTTTCAGAGCGCTATCTGCAGTTATATGAAGTTTGGAACAAGTCAAAATTACCACATTCTGAGCAGTTTTCAAAGTATCGCAAATTACATAAATCTATCTAATACAACATAATACGCATGAATCCGTCTTCAAATGCACAAAATTTTGCGTTTTCAGCGAGTTATCAGCGTTTTTTCTGAGTCTCGTTGAGAAATTTTTTATTCTGTAAATCTGCTCAGAAGGAAGATTTTGCCTCAGAAAATGCGTTATATGGCAGAATCTAGCACGGAATACATCATATTCCGTGTGTTTAGAGTGCTATTGGCAGTTTTACAAACTTTGGAATGAGTCGAAATCACGATTTTCCGGGCAGATTTTACCAATCAAAAAAATCATATTCCTATTCAGGACTTCATAATATATATGAATCCATCAACAAAAACATCATATCTCGTGTTTTTCAGAGCGCTATCTGCAGTTATATGAAGTTTGGAATAAGTCAAAATTACCTCATTCTGAGCAGTTTCAAAGTATCGCAAATTACATAAATCTATCTAATACAACATAATACGCATGAATCCGTCTTCAAATGCACAAAATTTTGCGTTTTTCAGCGAGTTATCAGCGTTTTTTCTGAGTCTCGTTGAGAATTTTTTTATTCTGTAAATCTGCTCAGAAGAAAGATTTTGCCTCAGAAATGCGTTATATGGCATAATCTAGCACGGAATACATCATATTCCGTGTGTTTAGAGTGCTATTGGCAGTTTTACAAACTTTGGAATAAGTCGAAATCACGCTTTTCCGGGCAGATTTTACCAATCAAAAAGTTCATATTCCTATTCAGGACTCCATAATATGTATGAATCCATCAACAAAAACATCATATCTCGTGTGTTCAGAGCGCTATCTGCAGTTATATGAAGTTTGAAATAAGTCAAAATTACCACATTCTTAGCGGTTTCAAAGTATTGCAAATCACATATATCTATCCAATACAACATAATACGCATGAATCCGTCCTCAAATGCACAAAATTTTGCGTTTTCCAGCGAGTTTTCAGCGTTTTTTCTGAGTCTCGTTGAGAAATTTTTGATTCTGTAAATCTGCTCAGAAGGAAGATTTTGCCTTAGAAATGCGTTATATGGCAGAATCTAGCACCGAATACATCATATTCCATGTTTTTAGAGTGCTATTGGCAGTTTTACAAACTCTGGAATAAGTCGAAATCACGCTTTTCCGGGCAGATTTTACCAATCAAAAAGTTCATATTCCTATTCAGGACCTCATAATATGTATGAATCCATCAACAAAAACATCATATCTCGTGTTTTCAGAGCGCTATCTGCAGTTATATGAAGTTTGAAATAAGTCAAAATTACCACATTCTCAGCGGTTTCAAAGTATCGCAAATCACATAAATCTATCCAATACAATATAATACGCATGAATCCGTCCTCGAATGCACAAAATTTTGCGTTTCCAGCAAGCTGTCAGCGTTTTTTCTGACTCTCGTTGAGAAATTTTTGATACTGTTAATCTGCTCAGAAGCAAGATTTTGCTTAAGCAATGCGTTATATGGCAGAATCTAGCACCAAATACATCATATATTGTGTTTTTAGAGTGCTATTCGCAGTTTTACAAACTTTGGAATAAGTCGAAATCACGCTTTTCCGCGCAGATTTTCACAATCAAAAAGTTCATATTCCTATTTAGGAGCTCATAATATGTATGAATCCATCAACAAAAACATCATATCCCGTGTTTTCAGAGCGCTATCTGCAGTTATATGAAGTTTGAAATAAGTCAAAATTACCACATTCTCAGCGGTTTCAAAGTATCGCAAATCACATAAATCTATCCAATACAACATAGAGCACATGAATCTGTCCTCAAATGCACAAAATTTTGCGTTCCCAGCGAGTTATCAGCGTTTTTTCTGAATCTAGTTGAGAAATTTTTGATTCTGTATATTTGCTCAAAAGCAAGATTTTGTTTCAGAAATGCGTTATATGGCAGAATCTAGCACCAAATACATCATATTCTGTGTTTTTAGAGTGCTATTGACAGTTTTACAAACTTTGAAATAAGTCGAAATCACGCTTTCTCCCGGGCAGATTTTCACAATCAAAAAGTTCATATTCCTATTCAGGCCCTCATAATATGTATGAATCCATCAACAAAAACATCATATCTCGTGTTTTCAGAGCGCTATCTGCAGTTATATGAAGATTGAAATAAGTCAAAATTTCCACATTCTCAGCGGTTTCAAAGTATCGCAAATCACATAAATCTATCCAATACAACATAGTACGCATGAATTTGTCCTCAAATGCACAAAATTTTGCGTTTCCAGCGAGCTATCAGCGTTTTTCATGAGTTTTGTTGAAAAATTTTTGATTCTGTGAATCTGCTCAGAAGAAATATTTTGCTTCAGGAATGCGTTATATTGCAGAATCTAGCACCAAATAGATCATATTTCGTGTTTTTTAGAGTGCTATTGGCAGTTTTACAAACTTTGGAATAAGTCGAAATCACGCTTTTCCGGGCAGATTTTACCAATCAAAAAGTTCATATTCCTATTCATGACCTCATAATATGTATGAATCCATCAACAAAAACATCATATCTCGTGTTTTCAGAGCGCTATCTGCAGTTATATGAAGTTTGGAATAAGTCAAAATTACTACATTCTGAGCAGTTTCAAAGTATCGCAAATTACATAAATCTATCCAATACAACATAATACGCATGAATCCGTCTTCAAATGCACAAAATTTTACGTTTTCAGCGAGTTATCAGCGTATTTTCTGAGTCTCGTTGAGAAATTTTTTATTCTGTAAATCTGCTCAGAAGAAAGATTTTGCCT